>JALLOX010000060.1:0-18321 GCA_036939695.1 Thalassiosira ordinaria | reverse complement strand
CTCAAAGGGTGCAGAGTCAGTACCGACATTGACTCGCGAAAGGGTGTGCTAGAATAAGTCACGGATTGTATCCGGACTCGGACACGAGCAAGCCGGCACAGCACGGAAGTTAGGAAGGTTGGCTGGCGCGAGAAGGCAAGCAGCGAAGTTGCCACCAACACAATAATCGGCGATATAGATGCCGCATAGTATGATGACGATATCGGAGCAATCAGCTCATAATTTCGTCATCACCTCGGTGATAACTACTAAATACGACATTATATCATTCACAACTCACTGCGAGTGTCTTGCTAGCCGCTAACTAGCATGTCACTGCTTTACCTAATCTCTTAAGCTAGCACTAACCAGCCTTGCCGCCTTCCCTCCTGACCATTGTGAGGTGCCCTAAGTGCCCAGGGAGCATTGCAATGGCTTGAGGGGGGCCACAACAATAGGCACCAAACCTTTACCCAATATGGATAAAAGTTCGAAACCTTTACCCAATACAGGAAATTTAAAATCCTCACGGATATGGATGAAGTGCTTGAGAATCAAAGTACAATATGAAGCAATGAGGGCTTTTGACTGCAGTTCCTGCCTCAAGCCATGCAAAAGGGTAACAAAGGGTCATAGTCCCAACTAGAGAGACAAGCATACCAGTCTCAAAACCAATTATTATCGATTGACTAGAGAGGAGATAGAAGCATAGCTAGTGAAGCTTGGGTAAACAAGATGATGTTAGATACTTTTATTGCAACCTCTTCTTTGCAGACCATGCCCACATGCAATGCAGAACCAAAATTAAGCTCAACAAACTGGCTGCAGCAACTACCATGGCAGTAATGCGCCAACCGGATCTAGCCTGTACATTCACAGGTTGCTTAACAGCAGGAAGCAGTCTCATGGCTGGGCCATTGCTGTGGTTGTGAAAAGCTGGCAATTGAGTATTGTCAAGATGATGGTTACAATGCTTGTCGCATCTGGCCAATCGTCGGTCTCCGTAACTCTTGCCGTAACCATCAATGTAATTCTCTGCGTTTAACCCAACGCCCACACAAACATTCGGCACAGTTCCCTTGCAATATGATAGATCAGCAGGATTGGCGTTAACAGCATCCCCCATAATAGTAATAACCATTGAAAAAAAAGACCATTCAAATTTCGCTGTCACTCTTTCTGCAAAGGCCAAATCTTTGGCAACGTCTCTCTCATCTATCTCTCCAGCATCAATCATGGCATAGAGCAAGGACTTTTTTGTGACAGCATTAGCATTTCTCCCATCATCACGAAAAGCTTGTTTGTACCACTTCCATAAAAATTCAAGAGCACTCCAAGGTGCAAAATCAGAAAATGCTTGATCGACGCGAGGCGTATATTCATCATTTTTACTAATCCACAGTGGACCTTTTGTCAATGTCTTCACACCGGTCTTGCTAATCTGAGAGTTGCCAAGCAATGCATCTCGTCCAATTGTTACTGCCATCTTTGCACCAAACAAATTCTATACAAGGATGTACAACCAAAATGATTTTTTGCCTGCAACATTGGTAGAAAATGATGTATAAGATTTAGGACTTACCTTGAAAGAGGTTGGGTGCCACTCAATTGTTTTGACCTTGGATTTAAAATCAGAGAAGAAAGTGTTCTCACTTGTCCTCAAAAAATATTCCTCGAGACCTTCTTTGTCAGCGAAAATTTCCCTTAACTTTCCCCAAGCCTTTGTTTTCTTTGTCCACGCTTTTGCACTCTCTGCTCCAACACATTCCAGAGGTGCTTCAGCAGGCTTGGCATCAAGAAAGATTTCTTCAAAATCAGCATAAGTCTGCGACACATCTTGACTAAAAAATGGATTGGTTATTGAGCAAAAAGGTAGAATGTGTAGGTTAGGGTTGGGGCATTTCATTGACATGAATAATAATTGAGATGATACCATACGTTTTCATATACGCTGCAAGTGTGGCTCTGGTTCGAATATCTGTGTTCATTTTCTTTCTCACTAGTTTCAGTGTATCTGTGACTTTTGGTAGGTTGAAGGTTGAAGCGCAGGCGTCTTTAGCGAGGCAAAGCGCAAAGGTTCTCCTGCGCACACCCTCATTTTGAGTGTCATAATGATCTTCATTTCGCTGGTCAATTATCTCATAAACCTCTTCCATCAAAGAATCAACATTCAAATCCAAACCTAATGCAACAGTATTGAAGTAGGGTTGCTTCAGAACGTTCCTTGTCGTCTCAAAGTAGTCAAGCTTACAGCTAATCTCATTAATGCCCTCAATTGTGTTTGCTTCTTCCTGAAAATCTCCCTGGTCTTCATCGACTGCAAGCTTAGCTTCATACGACGATGCAAACCAATTGGATTTCGCTGTGAACCCAGATTTCAAAAAGCCACCAACACGAAGCTTCACCTGCCATACACCACCACCTTTACCTATGACAAGTTTAACTCCATAATCAAACAATTTTACAAGATCCACTTCTATGTTTTTCCATTTACGCCCAAGTGTGGGAGGGTTCAAAGAAAACCAGTTTCCAACCTTCTGGCCGCCCTTGCTCTGACTAAGCTGGTCGTACGCCTTTTTCACGGAGGTCTTAAATGATGTGGCCCATGCTGGAGTCTTGAAATCTTCGACAAAATCTGAATTACGAATTGGACTTGACAGTTTAAAGATCGAATTGCGCAGTGCTTCGCTTGCTACGCTCATTCAAGCATATGAGATTCAAATAATGAGGAAGGTGTGTATGATGTAAAAAGAATGCACAGTGGAATATTGTGAATTCTATCAGGCTTACCAAGTTGAGGGATAGGATCTAATGAGAACGCCAAGCCCCAATTATCAAAGCTTAAGAATTCTTCATTGAAATCCTCTATGTCACCAAGCCGTCTCCTGATATCAATATCATCCAGGCCCAATGCAGCAGTTCTATTAGCTACACTGCTTGTAAATTCGTCCCAGAGTGGGAATGTCAGGTCGGCGCATATTTCGAATGGCATGGAGCAATCAGGTATACCTTGAATGTCACCTTCAGACATATTCAAGCTTGCTCTCAAATATTCGATCACATTAACACTCATAGTTTCATAGCTGTTACATTGAATGCCACCCTCGAGTAAAGATACGAAGTCGTCGCGAAAGTCAGCGATGGTATCCATTACCTGATATTGAAATATTTCTTTAGCAACAGATAGAGGAACTCATAAGGAAGCCTAAATTTTCTGTTGATGCACTTACTGTATCAATGAGATCAATTGTTACGTTGGGCATGGTAAAGTTCAGCCCATTCATAGATATGCTAGGGAAGTCAGCATCAAGGTCAGGAAGGTCGATGCCAAGATTGTTGGTGAACATATCTTTCACGCATGTCACATTAGCGCAGTCAAAATCAAAGTCAAGAAAGCCCTCTGGGATATTTTCCTTTACGTCTGCGATTGCATCCTCAAAAAAATCTGTGCCCATGACATCAAAGCCAATACCTTCAAAATTACCCATGATGTCGAAAATGTCGCTGACTGCATCATTCAGTGCATCTTTGAGGTCATAAATTTTAACCTTGAATGATGGCAAACTAATACCTATGAATTCTGATCAGCACACATCAGAAGAGAAGAATATGAGATACATGTTCAAGAAAAAATTAAATGAAGCCAGACTAAGCCAGACCAACAACTTACTGAATATCTTTTCCAGAACAGACCCTGCCAATTTCTCAGCTGCTTTCCAGGCATCCCCTACAAGAGGGATATTCTTGATGGCCTTTTCAATCTGGTTCATTACCTTTCCAAAATCTTTCAGGGTAATGCACTTCTTCCCCACAATTGGAAATGAAACACAAGCTTTTAAGCTTGCTAGCGTACGAAGAAAGCTCAGTTTGTTTGAAAAGCATGTGAGACCTGGCAATATGCTAAGGAACCTTTTAAACTCCTTGATGATTAAGTTCATATCACCTCGGAAGCCATCAAGGAGTCCCAAGTAGTTTGTTCTAAGATCTGAGAGGATCCCTACTGCTTCACCAACTTTTTGCAGTAATGCAGTTACCCACGCCTGCATACGATCGTAGTGATCCATCATATCATCACCCTTGATATATGCGCAGAAGGCGGTCCGGGCTACAAACTCAACAAGTCCCTTCAAGAACAATATGCTAGTCTCGAGTGAATCTGAAAATGTTTGGAGTACACTGAGAAAACTAGCTATTGGACCAATCACCACATCCAACAAGTCATCAGCTTTGTCTACCAGGCGGGTCCCGTCTTTGATACGGCTTGCAATCTTTGAGAGAAATTCGGATAAAGTGAAAAAAGTGAGTATACCTCTACGTACACGTGATGAGTGACTTAATTACTCACCTGGCTGCAAATGGTAGATAATCTCGTTACTTTGAGAGCTGTCCCAACATAAGGCACATATGTGAATGGCTTCAAGATCAAGGCAAATGTCTTGGATAATGTTTAGAGTTATAATCATTGTATTTCTTTGAGTACACCTTGTTGAAAAGTAACAAATTGTGACACACATTCTCACCTTGAAGGAGTCTTCAACAGTATTAGCCTTGGAGGTAAAGGTTCCCACCAGATCCGTTGCTGTACTAATCGATGCCAGTGATAGGCTTGCAGTCTCCACCACACTATCAATTACAGGTATGATCTGGCTGACACCACGCTCAAGTCCAGCAGTCTTTGCCTTGAGGATTCTGATTGCTTTTCCCTGCACAAAATTTGGTGTGGAGATGTTGAGAGAAGGAGATACAATAAAAGTGCAACATAAAAGAAGCAATAGTGCATTCTCACCTCCGCAGTAAACAAAAAAAGCTGGTACATTGCTTCCGGGTCAGTGACCTTGTTCAACAATAGAGAGGGCTTGACACTGATTTCGGTAGCATCCACGATAGTATCATAGCGGCACCAATGCATTTCTTTATCGAGGTCAGAATCACACTCTTCTTGTGGATCTTGAGGGACTTCGATGCAGTATTTTGGATCTTTGGGTACAAAGCCGGAACCATCATAGTCAGTATTGGCCCACATAAAAATGTTCTGCTCTTCACCTTCTAGAAATGTTAGCCAATACGGGAGCTTGGAAGAATCACAACTCTCTACCCCAGTAGGAAGATCGGTGAGATTGGATGCACCATTATCATTTACGGGGGCTTGCCGTGCTAGACATACTGTTTGGTTCGTAGCTGACACTAACTGGAGCCTCGCCTCATTGGAATCATAATAATACTCCCACTCGCTTGCTCCAGAACAATCTATCAGAGAGGCTGCATCGTCAGCTAGACATGTTCCAAGTTCAATGCTCTCCACCTTCATAGGTTTCGTCTTGACTCGAGTGTTCAGCTTGCATTCAGAATACTGAGACCAACGAGCACTTGGATCTAAGCAGTCACCCAAGTGAATACTACCTAGAGTACTGTTTGCAATAATGCAGCGTGTATCAAGGTACGAGTCTGGTTCATATTCTTCGAGAAGTCCGTTATCACCATCATAAGTCCATCTCTGCTGCAGACTTCTTGCATTAGAATTGCATGGCTGGATGAAAATGGTTGTGCTATTGATATCGGATTCACGGGTCAAGCACTTCATGTGATGACAGTCAGTGCCGTTATCATCACATACATCATAAAATATTTCTCCTCCCATGTCTCCTCCATCAGTATCTTCATATCCAAAAATGTGGGTCCATTCAGTAGCTGTGCTGCAATCTATAAGAGACAAATCATCATCCAAGCATAGGCTGGTGGCATCATTTGATAATACTACTGGATCGGAGGCAAATGCAAAGAGCTGGGCTGTGAAAACTGCAACATCGTCATCGTAACCGCAGTTGGCAAGGCCATAGGTACGACTAAAGATAGAGCGAGTTTTCTGTGCACTAACAAATGGAGGTTGGCACTCAGATGCTGACTCAAAATGTTCAAGAGTTGTATTGAGGAGGTCCTGGCATGGCGATGAAAGCAACATGAGCCAAGTCCTGGAAGTATGAATTAATAGAATGATAAACTTTAGACCACTTACAAGAGGAGTCCGTTGCTTAGTCCAACAGGTTGTATTTGTCTCTACTGTAGTGTAGTGACAAATGGTCTCGGTTGTTGTTTCGTTCCATGTGAAGACCTCTGTCGTGAAATTTGTTTCATTCCATGAGACATCAGCTGTGACATTTGTTTCATTCCATGAGACCTCAGTTGTGATATTTGTTTCATATGTGATGACCTCAATCGTGACAGCGCACTCTTCAACCAATACTGTTTGATTGATACACAATGTTGAGTTTTCAATTGTGTAGAAGTCCCAAGGTATTTCAATTTGCTCGTTGCCAGGCGTGCACTCATCTGAATCAACAAAAGTTGCATTGCAGCCCTCAGGGGACCATGTTGTCACATTTTCTATTGATGTGCCATTGTCAAATGATGTGGTGTTCCTTGTGCAATTTATTGAGGTAACCACTTCAGTGCAGTTGATCTCAGCTGGAATGATAATCTCGTCCGAGATTGAACCTCTTTGCTCCCAGCTATCATTTCCTGGCATTGGCTCTACGCCCAGACAACCAACAGCGTCATCACTGGCACCTTGATTTGGGAGATTATAAGCCAATGCGAATCTCCCTGGATTCAATTCATCAAGATAAGCCACTTTTTCAAATTGAATTGTTCCATCAGCATCACATTCATCAATGTAAACTGACTGGCATGTGGGTATGCTTTTTAATTGGTCATGAAGAACATCTCTTGTGAATGATCCATCTGGAAGTTCGCTAAACTCCCCTGCACTCAGGCATTGGCCACTATACTGCCAAAATTTCATGTTAAAGTAGTTTCCCCCAAGCCATTCATCTGATAGTCGCTGCTTTTTCAAATCATCATCCACGCCTGCATCCGAAGTAGACATAGTCAATGTCAAGTTGCCAGAATCATCGTCATAAACTTGAAGGAATAGAGCTATATCATCTTCGCTGTTGAATGACGCTCGAATTATACGAGTCTTTGTGAATATCTGGGGCTGCACTGAGGATGAACTCCTCCGGTAATTCCACGTGTGCAAAAATGCAGAGCAATAAGCATTATCCAATGAATCACAAAGACTTGCACAGTCTTGATAGCTCAGCCCGGGAATTGTGGCGTATGTTGACTCTGGCTCACCAAACCATGTTATCTGATCCACAAAAGTTCGACCATTCACGTAGGCTTCCAAGCCGCTGTAGTTTCCTGTTGGATTTGACCCAGATATCTCGTCACAATCTAGTTCCTGCGCTTGCGCCATAAACAATTTACATTCGCGAAGTGCTGGTGAATCACTATTTGGATCAGTGCCATAAAGAAAGNTGCCATAAAGAAAGTACCGGCAATATGGATGTGCGTCACAAAGTGCTATACACTCGTATAATTGTTTATTGTACAGGCGATATTCATCAGCGTCCCCATCGTAGATATCATTGAGCAGGCATGTGTTGTTCATCTTTTGATAAGGATACCGCTCAACCCGGAAGGAAAATGACTCGCCAGGATCGCAAACTGAAATTGAAGGTAGGGTATCACTCACTAGATTGCAATGAGTTGAGTTGTATTGGTATCCCAAGCAGTCTTCTCCACAGAGATATGCACACTCGTCCTCTGAAGCTACAGTCTGCCAATCTGAGCCAGTTAGGTTGAAGCACTGCTCCATTGGCTTGTAGCTATATGTCTGATCATTCATACTGTCGACGACATCTTGATAGCTGCATTTGTGCCGTAAAATGCATGATAGAGTGAGATTCAGAAAGACACATCAAACGCTGCGATATTAGCCATGACATATGACTTACCTAATGTAAAGTGTCTTATCATCGGTGCTCTCACATGGAACGCTAAAGTCTGTTGAAAAATAAATAAGACAAAACATTTGAACTCCATGTGCAAGTTGTAAAGAAAATACTTGATATCTAGATAACTTCCTTACCTGATGAAGAGTAAAGCAAACAGCTACCACCCTCATGATGCTCAAGGGCGACACAGAGACTAAGCTTCTCGCAGATTGCCTTGCACGCCTCAAGAGGAACCTCGAGCTCGTCACCAATTTGGGAGTTTGATGCCACACAAAAATTCTCTCCAAGTCTAACGAAGAGGAAGTCAGAGTAATATACGTACAAATCTCCATTTGGTGTAGTATCGTTACAAAAATCCACGCTGTAGAAATCGTCATCGTAAAGCCTTTTTGGGATCAAGCATAAAGATGTTGCATGTGTTAAATTAATTTCTTGGATGAGGCAAGTATATCTGTTACTGTTATTTCTTACCGGCACTCTCCAGTTTCTTGATCTGACCGGAATGATCTACACAGAAACAAGGACTGGCACAGAGCAGCGCACTCCACAAGGGATTTGCGATACATCAACTTGGGAGACAAGATGTCTTCATCTAAGAGGCAAGGGGATTGATTTTCTTCTGGTTCTGTAAATTTGCCCCGAGTGTACATCACAAATGTAGAAACTGAGCCGTCACAAGAGTCCTTCAGGTTTACGTCCTCGTACAGTAAACAATCAGAGGATTGGGTTTCATCGTAGGTGAACAGACTGGGATAAGAAAGAGGTTTGGGCAGATGGCAGTTGGTTAAGATATATATACATATACTAGAAGGGGGGAAGGAGCAGGCATTTATATCTCTTACACGCAGTCAGATACCGAATTACAGCGCGCTGCACAGTCATGGGAGCTTTGGGCTGTGAGACTACTGCCATTAAGAGGGGTAGGTAGGGTCCCTCCTTCATCATCAATACATAATTTCGATGCCTCGGCGAAGTCTTGTTGCGGGTCAACGAAAATGTGGTAGTCCACATAGTGCGGCGTTGCGGATGGAGATGAAATGTTGACATTGCTAAAACCAGAACTTGGGTAAAGAGAGCAGCTTTGGTTCCCAAACACAATCCCACCACATTCGCTGTGAGCTTCACATAAGGCCCTACACTCGTCTGTATCAAACACCGTGAAGTTTGTAAGCATGGATGACTCTGGCCAAAAGCCTTCGGTAAATAGGGTGACATCTCGTGCAACCAACACTCCTTCTGCTGTTTCGTTTGTTCCCAAACGCACAATGTCACCCCCAAGCAGCTCGCAGTTATTAATATATGTTGTGTAGTCATAGTGAATGGCTTCACACCCCCTAAATACGTCACACATTTTCTGACACTCAAATCTATAATCTGTACTCATGACATGGAGGGTCGCATTTCCTACATATGAGTACTCTGGAGCCTCATAGAAGTGCTCAAGACTTTCAATGAAGAGGCGGTTATCAGCAGGAATATTGCCACAAGTCGTTTTGAAGAGAGCTGATGACCTCAGCTCACACTCACTACTGCTTTCATTGTAGACAATAGCCTCACATTTTTGGTCTTCAAAGCACTTGCGTTTACACTGAGATAAAGTTATGTCTGATGTTGGAAGATCTGTGGATCCAATCATGGCATAGCCAGTCCCTCCGCAAGTCTGGTAGGAGTCACCATCACACTTTGTCGTGCAGTTTGTTGAAGAAGTATAGTCGCTGTAAAATGTGTCGGAACTCGTACAGTAGCAATTTGTCCCTTCACTGACAGCATAGAAAGGCTTGTTGATCAGCTTGCAGGCTTGCTGGCAGTGATGGGGCGTGACAGTGTCAATATATTCCATTGAGAAGGAAGTATTTTCAGCTGGGAAAGATGGCCCGAAGCAGCCAATTTCTGCAATGTCTTCGAACTCAATAAAACACTGCTCTTTCGCTTCGACTAATGCATCACGCTCTCTGTAGGAAAGTCCAATGTGGACCGAAGTCTTATTCTCTCCCAACTCGCACACATCAAGAAGAGCTATGTCACTGTAGAGCTCACAGCTGACTTCTCCAGTGCCAGCGCTTTGTATGTGAGGTACATACGATGAACAAAGCTCATGTGCATTGCAAACCGCCTCGCACACACTGCCCAGGTCTGCCCTCAACCAAACATCACTATTATATTCAACAGCATCACACACTCCTATCTCAATTGCACCTCCAATGAGCTCGCATCTTCCAATTTTATGTTGATTCATCGACCCTGTATAATTGATATAGTGGATGAAACCTCCACAGCCATAGGTCTCATCGCATAATAGCCCACAGTTGGATGGAGAGCTGATATTGGTGGGACTATATATAGGAGAAGCATTGGTACAGGTCAAAGGCAAATGAGTATACCCTAATGCTTGATTCACGGTGGTGATATTAGGTGTATCAAGAGGCTCTCCAGTGTAACATGCAGGAGTTGGCAGATAAGAGCTACCCAGGTCTGAGCTTTTTGCTTGTAAGACCAGAATATCATCATAATCATCATCAAAAATATCATCTAGTGTGACGGCAGAGAGATAGCCAACTTCGCACAAGGAGCTATTTGTAGCATTTGTAGAATTATCAAACGACGCATATCGTAGTGCCACACAGTCGTCATCATAGAGACAAAGGCTTTTGCACTGGTCTTCTTCCAGTTCTGCTGAAGACACCACTGTGAATGTAAAATATGACAGTGAGTTTGCAACAAATGACTCTGTTGCGTACGCAATGCTCACAGATGCATCATTGCATTCACCCTTCTCCTCAAACACCTCGTCAATAATTGCCACCCTGTCGTGGAGCCAGCAGTTTGTTGTGTTATGATCCAGAAAAGGTTCAAACGTGAATCCATGGCAACCCAAATTATTATCGCAGTGACTCTGGCATCGCTGTTGAGTTTTTGTACCATTGTACTCGGCAAATGCCTCTTCGACAGGGCAGGTATCGATGAACATGTAGCGCTTCTTGGGAAAGATTTCGTCAACAGATATATATAGCCCTGCCGTGAAATTCTGGCTGCGATGAAAGGTATTGGACGCATATAATGTGCAGTTGCCACCGCTCTCAGATCCATAGAAGCTTTTGCAGTAGAGAGTTTTGTCACAAAGGGCGGAGCATTCGGATACATCCTTGTCACTGTAAGCCGCAAGGTATTGGTCTTGGTTGTCAAGTAATTCCCCTTCAACAAGAAGATAGTTTGACTCTTCTGGAATGTAAGGAATATTGATGATGATTTCATCCGCACCGTAAGACGTGCAATTCCCAAAGTCAAGGTCGGCGTAGAGGCTGCAAGTTTCAGTTGTTATATTGAAATGATATCCCTCGCACGCTGTTCAGTTATATTGAATATTCAAGAAAGGATTAGATGACAATGGTAAAGTCAAAAGTAATTGTGCAACATTGTAACAAAACTTACATCGATACCAGCTACAATATGCCTTACATTCCTCAAGAGTAACACCGACAGGTTCAACAGCCAACTTGCGCGGCAATGCTAGACAGGCTGAGACTTTTGTGTAATCGAAATTCGACACAGGTTTGTAGTATTCATTGTTTATTGTGGAGCAATCGAACGAACAATTTGATTCGCGAAGACAGAGATCACAGTTTGTCACATCAACATCTCCATCCGAAAGGTAGACGAGAATCCCAGAGCAAACAGTCTCCTCTTCGCATAGATCCATGCATTCTGCAGCTGATATGCCCTCTACTGTGCGGTCTGGATCGTCGCCTCCTTGGCAAAGATCATCCGTTTCATTCAGTGCATAATAATGTCGCGTGGCATCTTCAAAATCTATTTGATCTTCAGTTCCAACCTCAGACAAGCGACGCCTTGATTGAGAAGGCACTGAATAACTGTCATAGAATCTAGGGAAAGTTAGCACAGTGGCAGCATTGCCAATATTTTCCCATGTTGATGAATTCAAGAATTCAACATAAGTCAGAACTAATTGACCTCCCTCAAGATTGGTAAGCAAGGTATCCTCGGTCAAATTGACGCTTGTGAAAGTAGCTTCCCCTTTGTTACTGAGAAATGGGGGTGTCTGTGAGGTCATTGATATCACAGAGCTTGAAATGTCCACTAGCCCTTCTGAAGCAACATTCACTGTAGTAGATCCATTTAGAATTGGACCATATAGATATAGCTCCCCCATCCAAGACACATTGAACACAGTACCACTAATCGCAGCTTCTTCAGCATTCACCCAATCCATAGAAATAGAAAGTCCTTGATTAGTTGGAATGATGACAGTATCACTATCTTCAAGGTTCTGGGAGATGGAAACTGATAAGGTCCGGTATGATTCTGGTGTCAAAAGAGATGACATGAGCACGTCAACCTCTGCAACTGAGGTTACATTCGTCTGAGTGGGGCTGGTGCAAACTTCTCGACCGTCTTCCGTTCCATTGGAAGAGATTATTTGCTCCACTTTTCTGCATTCAATTTCAGCTACAAGATCAAGAATAGCGAGTTCCGTCATGTTATCCCTTAATATGAGACCTGATGAGTTGGCCACTGCGGAACAAATATTGATGCACTCCCAGAGACTTGAGAAATCAACCCTCGAGATATTCTTGTTGTATCGTGTCAAGCTCACCTGCAAATATTATGAGGAAAGAACATGAGTAAAGTAACTGAATAATCTATCATGATGGTGAACACTAATGATTACTTACAGACTTCACTACACCGCCGTCACTCGATAGAAGTCTAAACTTTGTTGGCAGCTTATTTACTTCATCAAGAGGCAGCCGCAGTGGGCTGTCTATGTCAAAAATATAATGATTCCAGTCGGACGAAAGTTCCGAAAGTTCAATGTCTTCGGTGGCATTGAAGTCTCGATCCATCTCTACCATGAATGGTTCCCCAATGAGAGAGGGGTGATTCCAGGACGTCAATCGATTACACTCTGTTGATAAGGTGTTGAAGGTGAGATCACGCATGTAAGAGTACGCGCCCTCAGGTCCCAGCAAGATACAACCAGAATCATGATCACTGAAAACAAGAGACTGAGAGGACAATTGGTAGGTGGAGTTCTCATTACACACATTGTAGTCCAAGCATTCATCGAAGAGGGACGCTGGAATCCGAAGGGCGACATGATCTACGCCAGTGGAGTTGCGGAATAACAACTCGACGCTGGATACACAGACAGTTCCTGGAGATAGCAGAGCATAAGTATCATAATCAATGATGTGGCTGAAAGTGCAAATGAGGTTACAAAAATAAACATGCACAGCGCACCATTTGTGTGAATCTGAATCTTTTCAGGAAGGGCGTCAGTGCTGGAATTGAAGTCCCACGTGTGGGGGGCGATCAAGGAGGGAGTATCAAAAGAGTCCAATGCTACGTGGATGTCTTCTTCGTTGCCGTACACAAGATTCACTATAACTGAGAGGGCAACCGGCGGCTCATCTGATATCTCATACTCCAGAGCAGTCCAATTGCCATCAAGGTCTTCTTCATATCCGTCCTCTTGAGTAACTGTTAATATGCTCCCGATATTGATGGGCACCAGATCTGGATCTTCAAGCCTTCTGTAGAGCTCTTTGTGGCTAGTGATGGGGTGTGATAGAGGTTATGGTTAGGTTGGGTTGAGAGGGAGATGATGATGAAGGAACATGAAAACTAGCATGACTTGCCTTGAAACGTGAGTATTACTGAAGTATGTGGCATACTTCCGTCCAACAATGGCTTCGTTGATTGCAGATGCACAGAGAACACGTGTCTGAGACTCACAGGTGTCACTTTCATCAATACTATCTGAAGGTTTGATGGATTGGCCATCGGAGTCTACCAGCTCACAACTGTTGTCTGTGGGGGAGATGAACATGGACTCCCCTTTGGAAAGGAGTGTGTTTGCCACCTGGGATGTGTTCGATAGACTGTTTAACTCTTCTAAAGTAGGCACATGTCCACCGTAATATTGACATGCATCATCAGATTCTTTCGTAGAGTACGGAAAGGAGGTGGCAAAAAAGCAGCGGCCTCCAATCTCTCGGAATGATGTAGGACAACGGTAGATATTGGTAAGTGTAGACTCAATGAATACCATTGGGCCAGTTGCGTTGATAGATCCATCTTCAAAGGACACAGTCACATTCTTGAAGCTGAGCCGCCCTTGCATTATGAGGTCACCTTGCACCAGAACTGTGTCGTTGTTGCTTGAACCGATGAATTCTACCCCATGTCCTTCCGGGATACTAAAGTTGAACGTCTCTTGACCTGATACTTCAATGATGCGAGTGGTCCCTTGCTGTAGAGTTCCAGATGACTGCCGAGGCCATATGGGGACCGACACCCTCGAAGGACCATTTTCGGGAGAGGTCTCGTAGAGATTAGATACCCAATCCTCGTCGAGAAAAGCCAGTGTATACATCAGATCGCCCACTAATACAATCTCATAGATATCTTCAATTCCAGCAACTACGTTGGCTTGGACAAAGGCAGGCGGTAGGCAGGTGTCCCAGCTGTTGAAGTTGGATGTATCATTGGAATCAAAATCAAGAAATGGAAGGAATTCTGTGCACTGGATGTTACTAGGGTCCTGAGAGTCGCCGATGAGTAACTATTACATGCATGAATAGTGTGAGGGTATATGGAAATGTGAGAGAGGAGATTGATCTAGATAAAAAGTATGCACCTTGGAAAGACTCTCGCTCCCTTGCGCTAGGACCTTGCCGCCAGCAGAACAGAGATCGAGTGACCTTGGGCGCGAATGCTTATCTAACGTGTTCGCTCCGATACGACAAATCTTAAAGATACTCGACGATTCAACTCGAAGACATGGATACTCTGTCGATGTGCATCCCCAACAGTCAGAAGCATGGTTGCACGAACATGTGCCCTCATCGGAACAATAGTTAGTAAAGCACGTATCATTTGACTTGCATGGCTTCCCATACTCTCGTGGAAGGTCGAAAAGCTTCAGCGAACGAGAATACGGATCAACCTTTATGAATAAAATGGGGGAAAAGGAAGTGGTTTGAAGTATGTCAAAGAGCATTTGTTGGAATGTAAACAATAACAACGATCTCACCTCAGGTCCACCACGAAGAAGATGATGCTGGGGCTTCTCTGTGCCTTCTTGAGTAGGGCACAAGGCTTCATGAGTTTCAAGGGTGTCGGTCCAAGTAGGGAGATGAGATACCAAGAATTCCCACGATGATTGTGGACTAAAGGATGGTGGATGTTTAGTCATGGTGAAGGGCTTGTTCGACTCTTTGTCCGGCACCTCGGCGCCAGATGATCCTGTGAGCAACATGAGGGCGCACAGGGCATAAATGCTTCGCCATGGAATTGGAGGGGGGCGCTGATCTTTCTTTTTCCTCTTCTTCAACCCATCGCTTAGTCCAGCGATATGAAGAGGGGGCAAAAGTGCTGAAAGAAAGGTGCTGACTATAAAGTCAGCGCAGGACCAGACCTTGTTGGACATACGCAGAGCAAGACTTCGAATACCAAGATGACTCGTCTCCGATTCTTGTCCAACCTTCGAGGTGTCTTCCTCAACCAAATTTGGAGAACTAGACAGGGCTGTATAGTAGCAACATGAGAGATGTGTTTAGAAGTCGCTCCTTGAATTATATATATCATAGCTATACTTACTAAATTTGAGAGGCTTGAGTTTCGCAATAGCCTTCCCGAGCTGTAGAAGAGGCTCGGACCACCCAAAGATATGAATGGCGAAGTAAGACGATGCCAGAATCAGGTTGCGGGAAATGACTGGACGACTCTTAACCTAAAGTTGATACAATATTGTCACGACACGTTAGATGAAGATATAGGCAACAAATTGCTATCGTGTAAGTAAGTCTTACCAATGCAATGAGGATAGACGTTAGTTTGAGTCCCTGAGAGTAGCACGGAGAACTAGCCAGGGCTGATTGCAGCAACGAGGAAACAAGGAAGATTGTTAGAAGTCGCTCCTCAGATTAGACACAACATATAAATTACTTACTGCGTTTGAGAGTATTGAGTTTCTCGAGAGCTATCATTTTGAGAGTCTGGAGATTCTTGAGGACTAGCATGATCTGAGGAAGAGGCCCGGTCCAACCAAAGAGATGCACGGCAAAGCAAAACAAGGCAAGAACCGAGCTGCTTGAAACGTTTGGATGGCCGTTGATCTGTGGATACAAAGATGCCATGACAAGTTAGAAGCAAACAATGGTTATTGGGTCATGATCATAGTCAAGATAACTCTTACCAATGCGATGAGAATAGACATAGATAGCTGGCCGCATACTAGACCAGAAGTACTTGTGACTTTGGACAAAAGATTACATTTGTCCATGTTTTTGTTTTCATTTTTTGTAGCTTTGCCGAAGTACAGGTAGACCTCGGTGATCAAGAATAAGACCATGGGCATCATCATTAGGACATGAGTCTGGTCCTCGAGGAGCAAGTGCAATACAGGATAGTTGATGGAAGACAGTCCATCCAAGAAGAAGAGACGAAGAGGATTCATTTTTTCTATTTGCTGCTTGGTTTTCAGTAGGGTGAAGATGTTCGTTGATATTGTTTATTGAGGTTGTTGTTACTGTTTGTTTGCTTTTTATGTGACACGTTGGTATATTTATTTGGGAGAGAGTGCATTGTTTGGGAGCTCTCATTTCGAGGAGCTCTCATTGAAATCGTGTCAGAATATTTCTATCCTGCCCCAAAAAGGGCACAAGAAGTGATAGGATGGTGCCTACCCATCACAACATTTCAAAACGAAGCCTGACTCAAATTGATGAATGAGGGACAGTACAGAGTGTTTTGTGAGGAGATTGAAGTGACAGTGACAGAAAGGGATTGCCATCTTGCTTACCAGGGAGGGTGTTCTCATTTTATTTCATCCTTTCCTATGTAGACATCTCATTTTTTCTATCGTGTAACACGAATCATCATGTGCCATCCAAATGATGCATCGTACTTCTTGAGAATGTGTCCGCCTGTGCAGCTGGTGGTTGAATGTGTCTCAAATAGTTTCCTATGTGGCAATCAAGGCTCATCTTTTTATGAGTACCTGCAATCCGCTGCTGATAGTTCAGACTTGAAGGGGAGCTCGTCTCTACCTATCTCTTTCACTATTCAACCATCTCTATTTTGAGAGATAGGGAGATTCATATTGATTCTATTCGAGAGCATTGTTTCCCACCCTGTGAAATGCAGCAAGGTATCTTTGGTGTTGAGAAAAAAACAATTTTCCTTCAACTGTGCATGCAATCAAAGAAAATGAAAGTGCACATTTATTTAGGTACGCACCTCCTCGTCCATATTATGGCAGGTGGCTAAATATTAGACTCCTGACGTCTCAGTCTCAGAATATGCCATACTATGCCAACTCCAACATGAAGTATTATTTTGTGTGATGCATCGATAATACTAGTATTGTGTAGTGCTTGCTCAGGTCCAGCAAATCGCAAATCACAAAATGATGCCTCCTTGGCCATAGTAATCTATGATTGGAGATGTCAACTCATCCTTCTGACTTTGGCGCCTATCCAGCAATGAAGAATAGGCGATGCACTCCAAGGAAACACCATCCTCCCCCACTACTCTGCAGAGAAAGAAAAATGGGCCCCAACCACTGCACTCCCTCGACTTTGGCAGTGGTTCATTGTTCCTCTCATCTCTCGATTGGTACGATGGCGCCTCGCCTAGCCTTCTGGCCATACTGGGAGTGAATTAGCATGCCCATACCCTCTCTTTCTTCGTAATTCCTACCCCCTTTCGGTGTACCACAGGCAGACATGATACTCCAACGTGGATGTGCAATAATGCCACAATATCACAAACTCGTTATCAGCCAGCATTGTTACAATCATCTTTTTGAAATGCACCCAAATGACAAATGACACCATGGATTTAATCAACGTCAGGAGAAAGATCAGTTTGTTGTTTTGGATACCTGCATTTTCCTGCTTTGCATCTCTCGATGTTTTGGATACATTGCATTTTCCTGCTATCTCTCGCTCGTCGTTTTGGATCATTTTCGTAATAAAGCCAACAATGCCCCGACTTCCCCACGGCATGACATGGTAGCGATAGGCGGGAAGGGAAGAGGGAGGATTTACCACATGAACATGAGCGCAAAGGATTGCCATCACCATATGTAACTCTGCTCCATCACCGCATCGTTTAGCATTGTAGCTGCTGACCCTCGCATCGCATTAGATCACGATGCACCCACGATATGCAATCATGATGCAATGAATAAAATAATGTAACTGGTGTCGCCCCCTCGAACGTGCACCCATGCGCCCTTGAAAGATAATTATCCAATCCATCCCGATCCATTAGTTGATACTTTGCATGCGATAGTGCAGTGCAAAGAAGATGATTCTCTCTCTCTCATCACACGCAGTATGGTACACCGAGGTACACCGACGGCCGAGCAACATGCTCATCTCCCCAGTCTCAGCAAATTTCCATCTGGGAATCGGAAGTTGACCTTAGCTTGAGATCCTTGATAGAGGGTTATCCACAATGCATTACTTCCTCTATTCCGCCTCTCGCCTCCGCCCACGAATGTTGTTGGTCTTTGGTC
>JALLOX010000059.1:0-18048 GCA_036939695.1 Thalassiosira ordinaria | reverse complement strand
AGGTGGCCCCATCAGGCTTGCTCTGGCTGAGGAATTGGCACCTTGGCTCTGGTGGTCTCGTAATGATGTGAGGCAAAAGGGGTTGGTGCATGATATTGAAGGTCTATCAAATCCTTTTAATATATGTTACAAGTGTTTTGAATCCCTCCTGCAGCAATGGATAACCTCACTATCAGGCTTGCTCTGGCTGAGGAATTGGCACATTGGCTCTGGTGGCTTGGACATGATGTGATGCAAAAGGGGTTGGTGTATGCTATTGGAGGTCTATCAATTCCTTCCAATACATGTTATAAAAGTTTTGAATCCCATTTGCGGCAACTGATGTCTCTCATTACACCACAACACCCCACTTGCCCAGAGTCAAGGCGGCCCCATCTCAGGCTTGCTCTGGCCGAGGAATTTGCACATTGGCTCTGGTGGCTTGGACATGATGTGAGGCAAAAGGTGTTGGTGCATGCTATCGGAGGTCTATCAAATCCTTCCAATACATCATCATTTTTGCAAGTGAACCTTGGTCAATGATGAGATATGAAAAAATGTCTGTTTGTAAACTGATAATACTAGATAACAAATATTCGTCTTTCCTTTGTTCAATGCAATTCTCCCTCAAGGCAAATGGAACAGTGAGTGGATGATTCAGGGCTCATCTTTGTCCAGCCCTCCCAAGCCCATTGCTCATAATCTTCATGGCCAAGCTTGTCGTTGAACGTTGTTCCTAGCTTCTTAGAGCGTGCCACCTCTAATTCAATGGTTAATGTGTTTGTCACTCCTGGTAAAAAACCTATCTGGCAAGTAGTCTTGCAAAGGAAAAGTTGCTCATCTGCGATCTGTGAGTTGTTCCTGGGATGCAACAGTGCCGAAAGAGGCATGTCGGAGTCCAGCAGCAAGATCAATTAATGTTTCATTCTCCAATAAGGTTCCCCACGGCAAGTCCTCTGGGTGATTGAAAGTGCCGTCTCTGGAGAGTGAGAAGACCAGCAGTATATGAAGTCTCCCTTTGACAGCATTCCTCTCACTTGCGGTCCTATCCACGGGAGGCACTTGCCCA
The DNA here is from genome assembly GCA_036939695.1 of Thalassiosira ordinaria. NCBI lineage: Eukaryota > Bacillariophyta > Thalassiosirophyceae > Thalassiosirales > Thalassiosiraceae > Thalassiosira > Thalassiosira ordinaria. The sequence continues at coordinate 17,000 of JALLOX010000059.1, read as the reverse complement.
TATTCTTTTCTCTCGACAGCTTCCCTCAGGGCCCATCCCTTGAAGCAGATCGGAAGTATCATCTTCTCGTGTGCAACATCAGTCCACATACCCGCGCATGTTTGGAAGTGTTAGAAGAGCTCACGCGTGCCCTCATCCATTGTTCTGGCAAAGTTTGCTGAGTAGTCATGGTGGACATGCCTCAGCAAGAAGTAGTCACCCATGAAATCCAAAGCCAAAGCTTTTGGCGCATAGGGATCTCCGGGCGTGGTCATCATCCTCAGGGGTCAAGAAATGCCGCAATTGTTTGAGAGCCCTCCTTGCGGATTTTGATGCCGCGTTCCTCAAGGTAGTTCTCCACATATTTTGCTGGGATCTAACTGGCACATTGCAGACCGTGGGAGCTTGCTCTGTTGGAGATGTTGCCCCTCAATACATCCCGCCCATTCCTCATTCCTGTGCTCCTCAGTGATTAGCAGGTAGGTAGGAGCGAGGTAGCAGGGTACCTCACACTTTGGAGTTTGGAGTACAAAATAGGTACATACGTAAGTACTAGATACGTACACTTAATTCTCAAGAACGAGATGAGATAGATGTCTTACTTACCACAAGTGGCTTTTATTGGAAAGGGCCAATGTATCTGTCGCTAAATATTGTCGTTATGACAAAAAATCAGGCTGTACTAACTTGATCGTAAAGCTTTCTACTTGCACTAAATAATGTATTATTAGAGGGCACATTCACGTCCCCGCTTTGAGTGATCTATCTTTGTTAAGCTTTATTATCACGCGCGAAATTATTCCGCGGGGAAACTTCGCCTCAAACAGTGTCGTTATCCCCCCTCCCCCCCGACAGGGCCACAGGGCCACAGGTCGCTGCGCCCGATGATGATACTTACGATACTCACGATAGGACGCATTTATTGCCTTCTCCATTCTCCACTGATTCTCCACCAACAATAGCCCCTCTGAAAAAATGCACCATCCTTCTTCCTTCTTCTGTTCATCGTGGAATGATCCAACCATAATAATGCCCTTCTTATCAGCGGAGCACAACAACGAACGATCACACCAGCGACGCCCCAAACGACGCGGATCTGCTTCTAGCTCTCCTCCTCCACCAAAAGAATCGTCAAAACATCCGCGACAGAAAATGAAAATAATGGCTCGATCGTCCTTCTCTATTGTAACAGCGGCGGCGGCCCTCTTATTCTCTGCAGCGTCCATTCCTATGATTTCTGGGCATGGCTATCTCAAATCACCTCGGTCGCGTAATTTAGTCGCCTGTAAGTTATTCTTTGACTGGCCTTCGCCTCATCTCACTACGATTCATCGCGTTGCTCATTGATTGATTGATTGCTTCTTTATGCGCCAACGTTGGTTCATATTACGTGACTGGTTCTTAATGTTATCGTTTTAATACAGATCAAGATAAGAATTGGGAGAGTCCGGATGGCAACGATCCCAAGCCAGAAGATTGTAAGTTTGAACATATTCTTTTGAGCACCTCATGTGTGCAAAAAATATATTCAAAGCAGTTTACTCTCTAGCATACCACGTGCACAAAGAATTTTGGGCATGCGAAATCATATATCTTTCTCTACTCTTAAATGATCTGAAGTTTGATGTATTAGAGCCATTCATGTCTTTATTGAGCCCCTGCTATCATTCTGCTAAATATGTCTGACATATTATCCGTGTATCATTTAATCAAACAATTTTAGGCCCACATTGTCTCAACCGAGGAGGATCCGCAGCCCAATGCGGAGTCTTCTACGGTAAATTCGAGGACATACCCTTCGAACGTAATTACGATCAACCACTCAACATTCACGGGGATCCCATGTCATCCAACATTCAAGGAGTTTATCGAGAGGGTGACATTATTGAAATTGAGGTTTTGGCTACTACCCATCATAAGGGCCATTTTGAGTTTGCCGTTTGTCCTATACAGGATACGGTTCCCATGCCTATCCCTACAGAAGAATGCTTTGCGAATAATAAATTGGAGTTTGTCAGTGATGAATTATACGGAGCACCAAAGGATCCTAACTATCCTGAACGAGGATATATTGCTCCCGCCTTAAAAGCTGATTGGATCAATGGTTCCCCCGGAGTACAACCTGTGGTAGGAGCACAATACAAGATGAAGTTCCAATTACCACAGGGAGTTGCGGGGGAGGTAGTGTTGCTTCAATGGTATTATCTCACGGCAAATAGTTGTAAGCATCCGGGGTATGAATCCTATCCTTTCCCTGAGGAATGGGGGAGTGATGTTACGTTGTATCCGGATTTGCCGGATTGTGATCATATTCCGGAGGATGGGAATGGTGTGCCTGAACAGGTAAGGGGTATATATTTTATTTTGTACAAATTTAGAGAAAGGAGCGAGTAGGTTGATAGTAGAGAGGAATACCGGAGAGTTCTGCGAGTTAGGATTTTTTCAGCGGGACGAGAGAGAGATTTATCATTCAATATGCCTTGTGTGATAGAGGTTTTGACAAATGTCAGGCGAAGAATGGTAGTGATGGAAACTTTCTTTGTTTTGGCTTGTCTTGTTGGCATGGGGATGAAATATATCCAAGCCAGTTTCAGTCTTATTCATACATCTTATGCATACTCTGTCCTCAAGAACTCAACTCATGCTCCTTCTATTCTGATTTACACACTATAGTTTTGGAACTGTGCTGAAATCAAGATCATCGGTTCAGGTAATCCCAGCGACTATTGGGCCCTCGCAAGCAGTGTTTCTGCTGAGGCTGCGAGCAAGCCTGATGTGGCAACAGCAGCCAGGGAAGAGCTGGAAACCGAACTCATGAAGGATGACACACCCGAATTTGTACCCTGTGCCAACTCTGATGCGACATACTACGAGGCCACAGAGGACTGTGCGGGGTACTATATCTGTATGTCAGGTCGGCAAGGTGACATTTATTACTGCGAGGGCGGCGGTATGCTGTATGATGCTGATAAGCAAATGTGCAATTGGGAAGATGAGGTGAATTGCGGTGGTGGTGTTGCCGAGCCGATGTTCGATGAGGCAGGCAATCCTCTCCCGACCCATTCGCCAACATTGAGGCCAACGAACAAGCCGAATGCTCTGCTTAGTTGGGATCCTGTTGCAAGGGGTCATGATAAGACTATCATCGGCTATTATGCCTCCTGGCAATGGTACGATCGGGATGGACTGGCCGAGCCGGCAGCCTTTGATTTTACCAAGATCACACGTGCCAATTTTGCCTTCTTTCAAATCACCGAGGAGGGCTTCATATTTGGCACCGATGCCTGGGCCGACCCCATCACCATGTTTGGAATGTTTGATTGGATGACGGAGGACCCTCTTTACGAGTATTGCTCGTGGGATGAGCCAGATACCCCGCCGACATGTTCTGCGCACAAGTATGAGGAGGGGTTGATCTACTTGGCTCATGCGGCGGGGGCCGAGGTTTATCCGAGTATTGGGGGATGGAGTCTCAGCGATCCTTTTCCTGTCATGGCTGCAAATGCTGAGAGCAGGGCTACTTTTGCAAGTCAGTGTGTGGAATTAATTCGGAGCTATAACTTTGATGGGATTGATCTTGGTAAGGATATTGAATTGTGTACTTCTTTTTATCGATACTCATCTCATATCTCACATATTGGCCACATCCAATTATGCGTACCTTACAGATTGGGAGTACCCAGGATATGCACCTCACTCGGGCACTCCAGCTGATACGGTCAACTTTAACCTGCTCCTAGATGATGTAAGAGCTGCATTGGATGCACTGGAGGCCGAGACAGGGAAATATTACGGTCTAACTGCAGCCTTGCCATGCGGTCCTTCCATTATAGATAACCAGGATATTGCACACGTGGCATCTGTGGTAAGTCTAGAATGCCAACTGTCAATAATTTGTTCAGACAATACTGGATCTGTTTGCATATTATTGCTTTGCTCACTTTTATTTCTTGTTCATATTTTATATTTTAGTTGACGGAATTGAATCTCATGACATATGGTGAGTCTAGAATGCCAGCTGTATTTTTGCAGGCAACACTGGATTTGTTTGATATGAAGTATTTCTCACTCTGCGCTGCTTTCTTACCTTTAATATTCAGATTTCCATGGAAGCTGGAACGACAAAACTGGTGTTAATGCTCCATTGTACGATCAAAATGACAGCCCCGAGTTTTCAGTTCATGGTGCGTAATCATTAAGACCGTTTAATGTTACCACATCTTTTGTTTTCTATCATTGCGCTCATATTTCCTCTTTCTCTTTCTCCCAGGTTGTGTTGCGAATTGGCTAGAAGGAGGAGCAACAAAGGAAAAAATTAACATTGGATTTGTAAGTTTAGTTGCACCAGACTTTTGCTCTACCAACCATGGTTGCTTATTTTGATATTGCTAACATCTCTTCTTTGATTGACCAAACATATCAATGCAGCCATTTTACGGACGTTCTTTCCTCAAGGCTCAGCATTTGTATGAACGCCATGAAGGAAATGACGAGACGACTTGGTACATGGATGAGGGCGTACCACAGTGTGAGTCTGATTATTGTTTTATCTTTGAATAATATGACTTCATCTCATTTCAAATCCTTTTCTTATAATGCCCTGAGTAGACTACAATATTGTTGACAAAATGGGAGGACTCACAAGTATCAGAGACGAGCAGACGATGACTCAGTATGCCTACGGAGATACAGGCATGATATCCTACGACGACGAAAGAGCCATTTGCGACAAGACGGAGTATGCACAAGTTCACGGTCTCAACGGTTACATCATATGGGAGCTTAGTGGTGATTTGATGGAGGATTTATCCACGCCATTGCTTGATGCGGCCAATGCCAAGCTACTTAACCCTAACCTGGACTGTGCCAGCCTCGACCTGTCTGATGATATAGCTAGCATGGTCATTGGAGCAGTAGAGCCAGACAATTCTGTGCCAGTGATTGAATACTACCCTTCGTTTGATACATCAACCTGCCTTCATGATGGCTCACCCCCCAGCTGGCTACAGTCGTCAGATATATTTGGTGATGCACAAGTGAGCCTACTTTGCTTTCAGATACCCTCAATCATGATGTATTATTGTTTGCTCACAATTGCCATTTTCTCGTAATTGGTGTCAGTCTTGCTGCAATAAACACTTCAGCTGGAGCAAGGACTGCGTCACAAATAGCGAGCCCGTTGACATTTTCCCCTTGGCAGAAAGTAAACCTGCGGCATTTCCCTACTATCCCTCGGACCAAGCCCATGTATGTATCCATGATGGCAAAGAGCCCGATTGGTTGGAGGCATATGGGAGTCTGTATGATACTGCTGAGGTATGTGGTCCTTTGTCTTGCTCTCTTCTACTCACCTTGACCGTTGCTAATATTAGCTGCTGTGGTTTTTCTTTTGGCTGTTGCACACTTTTGTAAAGGACTGCTGTGCCCAGCACTATGGTTTTAGTGAAGATTGTGTTGCAAACTCCATCGCTGGAATCATCGAACCCATCGTTGTTTTAGATGCTGTGGAATCCTTTGCTAAGCCGAATCTTCTTGGAACCGGTACGAGTGCAGTCCTGTCACAAACAGCTACATCAGATGCAAATCTGCCAGCAACCCCCGCAGCATCACCAAATATTCTAGCAAATGATTACGTGTCAGTCAATCAAGCAATCGATGGTAAATTCTTTCCTGTTTTCAATGATGGGATCACATTTTGCCACAACGTTGGCACACCACCGGACTGGATGTCTGGTAATTTTCTCAAAGATTCGAAATCAGCATGCTGTCAGAGCTACGCTTTTGAATGGGACTATGAGAAATGCTTGATGGATGTTGCGTCCTCGAGCCATGCATTTGCATCAAATACCTGGGAATATCCACGCCATCTTTACTACCCGAGCTTCGAAGAGAAATCCTGCCTTAATGATGGCAGCGAGCCGCATTGGATGGGATTGAAAGGTGATTACTTGAATGAGAATGATTGGGAGTGTTGCAACAATATGTTTCGTTCTGCAAAGTCGCTTGAAAAATGCTTGAGGAAATCGGCAACTGTACCTGCATGCGATAACTGTCCATCGAATATGGCGGATTTCTATTCTATAGACCCAGCCATGACTTCCACAAAAGCAACAGGTGCAGCTGTTGTGGTGCAAGCTATAGGCAACACACAAACAACAACGACTTCAACAAGCACAACAAAATCAACACCTGAAAGTGCACCAGCTCAAAATGCAGCAATTGATGTTAGCACTTTAGGCTCTGCAGCCGCAGCAGTAGAGTCTGTGCTTGAAGAACATAGGGGTGGGATTGACAATAAAATTCTTCTATATCAGAGCTCACCAGTAGAATGGTTGCCATCTTCTGTATATAGATTTGATGATCTCCTTGCAGCACTTCGTGTCATGTACCGGGATGGTGTGGCAGGACAATATTTCTTCATGGGTGATGACAGCCCAAACGGACATGTCTATGGTTTAGTCAACATTGCCGCGTTTCTGGCACAATCGATGAAGGAAACAATCAAGTATGATGCTTGTAAGTTTTTCCTTGTTGACATATTTCCTTCAATGCGATATACACTAAACTTTTGGTTGGCGCTCTATTTTGATTCTATTCAGGCGATGAAAACTCATGGGACCTCGTCGGGGGAGGCTACCCACTATCCAATGCGTGTGGTCAACTGGGGCAGTCCTATCAGGATTACACCTGCGCCGATCACGAAAAGCATATGGAATGTCCCGTGAAGAAGAATATGGCCATCACTGCAACCACCAATGCAAAATGGTGGGGAGCTCCTGCGCCACTGGTGAGAGAAACAAATGTAACATGAAACTTTTACACGGCAGAATAAATATCAATGTTAAAATCCTAATGTTGCTCCTTTCCTACTTGCGATGAACGCACAGTTTTGCGGACCGAAGGAAATGTATCCATTCACAGGACATTGGGACCATTCTTCAGCCTGTGAGTTTTCATACTCACGTATCATGCTTGTATACTGTGTCATTTCTTATCACATGCTTGCTCTTCACTCCCTCTCATATAATCTTCAGGCGAGGATGCATGGGCTGATCCTCCGAAATACTGCGAAGACTATGAAGGCCAAAAAGGTGGATCATTCAAAAATGATTCCCCGAGTGCAAACTCATTAGGCAGGACTGACGTCGAGTCCTGTTGCTGGTGGGGGAGGGGAGTGATTCAAACTACCGTGAGTTAAGGGTTGGGACATTATTGTTGTATGTTACATGTTCATTTCATAAATATTTCTAACTTGTTGGATTGTTGATTGTTTGTCATTGTAAAGGGCATCTGCAATTTTGGCAAGCTAAACTACTATTTGGGTGAGTTATTTGTTCAAATATCATTTGGTATTCAGATGGATTTGATGTTGTCGTATGCTGTTTGCTTACATCCTGTCCTTCACTTGCATTTCTTTAGGAGCTCGAGCAGCAGAGGAAGGAAGAGAATCGCGTTATCCTGACGTAAACTTTTGTGAAGATCCTGGCGCCATATGTGCCAGCCAGGAGCACAAGGAGTTAAAATGGATTGCCGGTTTGTTCTATTGGGTCGAGAGCCTCCAAAGCTACAGTAGTGGTGGATGGAACTATATCGATGAGCTGATCAGTTTCGTCGACAATGGTATGAGTGGAAACCAGTTCATTGATGCTGTTAGTGGCATAGTCAACCGTGGTTGCCACAATCCACCATGTGCTTCTGGTGGCGTTGATGGTGGGTCTGAAAGGGCTGCTAACTTCCAGAAGGTGCTTAAAGAGTTGGGTTTACTTTAGGCATCTGCATGATTAGCCACACAGCCACAAATTGGTAACTGTATCCTCTTGTAACTAAAAAAAAATTACTCTCAATGCTATGCTGTCTGATGAGCAATAGAACACACAATTTACCCATTTTACAATTATAATACTGAGGTTTGAATAAAAGATCATCATATCCACATGAATTGTGAGTCTGTGCTATCAACTCAGATTGCTTTTTCTGTGCCTAGGACATTGTGAACTCTCTAGATTGAATATTTTTGTTTGATAGAGGCAGCACAACATCAGAAATGATGAGGCAAACAAGGATAAAATCCAATTATTGGTAGCACAACTCCTGAATGCTGAGTTCGGAATGAAAAATATCCTCTCCCCATGATTTGTTTGATTCGAAGGTCCTAATTTCAAATGAATAACTCATCCCGAAATACTGTTTGCTTTCACCTGATAATGCACATGATATACGACCACCCCACGTCGTTACCTCAGGTGGTAAAATTGGTATGGTGTTGGAGTATGGAGGATAGAAGCCACCGGAGATGTCTTGGCGACAGGAAAATAGCAAGGATGCCTCCCTCTAGAGTACTCATAATCATCATACCTGATCCAGAGCTCTCTGGATCTACTGTTTTGCAACTGTCATTAACAACAGATAATCAACGAATCATTTATATTTCCTTTACCTTAATCATAATAAAATTCTTAATGGCAAGGGTCAATAACAGGGGAATGAATTGGAGTTCACTGAAGGATACATCACTCCTGACGTTTCTTAGAAGAGTCCCCTATTTGTGAAAGAACTGGTGCCAAGAAGAATTCCGTAGAGCCAGGCTGATGCGAATAGTTGAACCCAAACTTTTTCTCAATAATGTCTTCCACCCGCTTCGATATTGCAAGGGCGCCCCACTTTTTGTAGCATTCAACAGAATGAGAGAAAAATGCGCAACTTTCTTCTAAAAGTCCCCTCTCATAAAAGTGCATTCCAGCAAGCTCACTCGCTATTGCTTCCTCGTTGATAAACTTGTGCTCATGTGACAATCTGATTGCTTCCTTGTAAAGATGTGACGCCTGTGAATGGTAACCAGACAAATACATCATTTCTGCCTCCAGCAATAAACATTTGCTCTCAAAGTTCCACTTGTTGCGTTTGGATAGATTGCGAAAAAATATTAGCGCCTCCTCTCCTTTCCTTTGGTATTCATATCCGTCTGTTTGGCGCGCCAACTGACACGACACCAGAGCCTCATAAAATGTGCCATAAATGAAAATTGGTCTCAAACGAATTTTTTGTTCTGTTATGACACGGAGCATTCCATCCTTTGGCAAATCATTGTACATTTTGAACAAAAAAGCCCTCATGTATCTGTATGTGGAGAACTGCGCATGAACGAGTAGAAACAAAATGTATCAACATGATGATATGCCTGCGCCCATTGGACCAAAGTATACATATGATAATGCACTCACTGTAATTTCACGATAGTTGATGTCAAAATGTGTGCGTGCCCTTGACCCCATAATAGCATCCCAGGTAGGGAGTCTCTCTACACCATTTCCATTCTCTTTGGACCCCAAACCATTTATCATTGCAACTGCCGAAAGGTACATACAGCATACGCCATTGAGCAAGAGTTGCTGCTTTCGTTGAATTAGCTGAAGAGCCCACTCTCGGCAATCGTCTCTGGACTTGGTCAAAGTTTGGCCGGTGAAGAATTGTATATGTAAATGAAATTGGTAGTTGAGCGTTGTTGAGAGACCATCACCACATATCAACCCGCTATTATATCCAATTAGATGAGATTCGTCAATGGACTGTAAAGGTTCGCTTTAGAAGTAGACATCCCTAATGGTCAGTGCAACGCGAAGTTTCTACGATAGTCAGAAAAGACAGCTGAACACTCACGATACCCATGATACGCAATGTCCCACCAGAGCAATCACTGCAGATGTATAACGCTGCGCATTGATTTTTTCAAGAAGCCTCAGCGAAAGCGTGCCTAAGCGATAACCAAGTGCGTAGTCTTCACTTGTGATCAAAATGATTGCAAATTGAGCGAATGCAAGCGGCGACATGATGCACAAACCATTTGAGAGAGTGATCTGAAGCGATCTAAGATTGACATCTGCAATTCGTTTCGGTTCAATAAATTGAAACAAATAAGACATTTCATGGTAGAGATTCATCAATTGAACATCTCTCTTTTTTTGATTGGTTTCATGGAGGTTCAAAATATAATCGTCTGACATATTCTGGAGGACAAGCTTAATCTCCTGAATATCTGCCATGAGTCCGACATCATCAGATGGACGCGGCAACCTCTCTCCCATTTGCTCAAGCATCACAAAGGCAATATTTTTTGATTCGATGAACATGAATGCCAGCCGAAGAGACTTGACGACCGAATACAGGCAATTTAGTTTGTCGTCACTGTTTTTTGCATGGGCAAGCACTTGCTCAGAGAGTCTCCTTACAGTCACTACATCATTGAGAGCGCATGCTGTTTCTACAGCAGAATCGAAAAGGGCGAGACAAGTGTCATAATTTGTTGTCCAGCGCTGCTCTTCACCAAGAAAAGATATTCCTATTGGTGGAAGAGGGGAACAGACATATACTTGTTAGCATGCGTGTGCAAATGATGAAAAATAAATTACAAGGGAGTTGAGGCTTACCATGCTCGAAAAGAGCGAGGGCAGTGCTAAAGTCTGTCAGTTCAGTGGAGCGTTTACCAGCCTTTAGATTCAGCTTAGCGATCATGACTCTCTCCCTCGAATCTTTTAAGACGCTGCACCCTCCTCGGTTGATCTGGTTGATGGCAAGAAATAACAAGTCATCGCTTTCGGCACTGCCGTCATTCAACGCATGGGAGATGATAGCGAGGCCAAAGCGCATGTGGTTTTTCCGCCTCTCCTGTTCTTCCATCATTTCGTACGCGGCCTGTTAGTAGAAAGAGCGCGTTGTTAATGTCATAGAGTTTCAATAGGAAAAGACAAAAATGTATCGGAGGTTCAATCCTGCAGTTACCTGTTGAACTTTGTCATGGGCCCAACGTATCCTGTTTTCGTCAACATTGTCCATAAACCCATTCTCAGCCACTTGAGAAATAAGACCCCGCAGATCCATGTTGAGATCTTTTGATAGGATATCAAAGGTAGAGTACTTGACACAAGTTTCCATGCACGATGCTATCTTCAATGCCGATTGCAGTTCGGGGTGAAGCCTCTGCATATCTTTTAGTAATAGTGCTAGCACGTCATCAAGTAATTTCATATCAGCAATCTTGTTCAAATCCCAAGTCCAACGTGGAGGACTCAAGTTGAAATTGATGTAACCCTGATCTCTCAGCGACTCTAACAGTTGCCTCAGAAATAGCTAAGTGAGAGGAGTTGTGCAGTATTTTTCAAAATGGTGAGAGTCAATCTCGATGATGTACAGGAAAACACAAGTGCACTACTTACTGGATTCCCCCTCGTTTTGTGGTGTAAAATGGAGGCCAACGGTTGGGTTATGCGAGGAGAGAGATGCAACGTCTCCGAGACCAGCTCATTAACACATTCAGTGCTGATGTCTTTTAACTCCATCACTTCCAGAGGAAATATATTGATGGACGTCAGCCAGAGGGTGAATGGGTCGCCTTCTTGGATGTCATCGTCCCGGTAACAGCATGCAAAGAAGATGCAGCTGCTTTCTTTAGTGAGGGAGATCAAGCTTGCAATTAAGAGGAGCGATGCCGGATCAGCCCACTTGAAAAACAAGGGTGGAAATGCATGGTGTCAATGAGATTTTCCCCAAAGAGAGCCAAGAATAGAAATGTTCCTCATAATATCGTACCTGCAGATCATCCAAAAAGAAAGTCATCTTCCTATACCGGCCCAGTGCCTCCAACAACTTCCTAAAAAGGAACTGCATACTCGCCGCCGGATTGATACACTCGTTGGATGCTCCCCCACCATTAATGCTGTATGAAGAAAAAATGTTGATCAATTTAGTGAGACTGGGCAATACACCTACCAAAAGTGCCGCCTGGCTTCCCAATGCCTTTTCCAAAACTTCGGCCACCTCTTTCAATTGATCTTGGGTGGCATCCCTCGCGAATAAGTCGCACAAAGAATTTAACACGGCCCCGATAGTGCTCAATGGATGACTGACGCCATTGTTCTGATCAAACTTGGCTTGCAAATAGTACGCGCCGGATTGCCTTGCTAGTTTTTTGGTAACTTCCGAGACCAAGGAGGACTTGCCCACACCGGCCCCGCCCGACATCACTATGCCACCGCACCCTCCACCATTTGTGTGCCTAGAGTACGCCTCCTCGATCTTGGATATATCGTCCTCCCGGCCATAGAATTTGGATCGTATCTCTAACGAAGGGTTTCGACTGCCGTTGGAGGCCGCAGCTGGGAGATAATTGTCGAGAAAGCACTCTGGGTCAGTGTGCATGAGATTCAGGTCTGTTAGAACATCTGATAGAGACCAGTAGGCATCATCGCTGCAGAAATCGCCTTGGGCAGAGTCGAGGAGGTTGTGCACCAAGGCGCACAGCGAGTATGGTATACCAACGGATTCAAGCTTGGCGATGCATTTGGCATGATGAGTCTGACTATTGCCAGAAGCAGAAGACCTCTTGGATGGACGAGCCATACTACCATGCTGACCTGCAGAACCATCCAGGGTATCACAACCGTTATAGTTTCCCAAGCTGAGGCTTCCGAAAGATGTTGCATTGGACGATCCAGTAGCATTATTCAAGCCTAAGGACTCTCGACAAAGAACCTCGTAGAGGACAGCTCCCAGGGCAAAGAGCATGGCAGGTACCTTCCCCTCAGCAGCATCTACTACGGGGTTGTTGCTGTTGCTGTTACTGATACTGTCAAAGCTCATCGTACGGCTACTGCTGTCTATCATAACCTCATCAATAATTGTATTGTTTTTCACTCGAACCAAAATGTTCCTGCATGTAATGCTGGAAGGCTCGACATGATTATTCCCATCAGCAGTGATGTCCTCTTTCTCTCCCTCGATGAGATGCTCCGTTAGCTTAATGGCCAGGGGTATCACCAGAGATTTAATGTAGGTCAACATTTTTTCTGACACCACTTGATTGTAGCCAGACCTCATCATCAACGGGTTAAATATATCAATCCAACCTTGTAGGGTAACCTCTTGCACACTAGACGATGACAGGTGCTGCTGCTCCTGGTTCTGATGATGCCGAGAATAACGAGCATTTGCAGTAGGAGAGTATTGATTCTGATTACTACTACCCTGCATCATCAGCAACTGATCCTGCCTTTGACAAGCCACCGACGAAGTCAAATCATCCAAAAACGAGCCTATCTCATGGTCAATGTCCTCATGGTCCACATCATCGCTCACGACAGGCGCCGCTGCTTCGTTCGTGGTCACCTGCTGATGCAATGGCGAAGTGCTGTCGATCGTGAAGCTACTATCTCCAACTGGGTTGTAATCAAAACTTTGGCCTGCAGCCCCCTGTTCTTGAATCGCCCCAAGATTTGAATTCATAACAAAGGAATTGTGACGTGACGTTGATCCTGATGTAGAAACAGAAAAATCATCAGGTAGCCCTCTGGCAACTGGGGTAATTTGAGAGATGGACAGATTGGTCCCTCCTGATAATATTGGTGATCCCATTGTGTTCATTATTTGTTGCTGATTAGGATCTGGTGAGCCCCCAGATTGTTGCGACGATCCAATGGTATCATTGTAATTATTGTATCCATTCCCCATAATGTTTGAATGCACCATTCCCCCCATTGTTATTTGCTGAGAGTTAGTATTCATCATGTTCTCATTGGATGACACCGGCAAAGATGTGATATTATTGTTCATTTGGAAGCCATTCCCAATAGTATTGTTTGGCTGAGTCATCGTTGTTGCTGTCCCAATGCTTGATTGGATAGTGAATTGCTGACTATTTTGAATTTGTTGGTTCATGGTTTGGTCAATGTTGCTACTCTGATTCATTATGTTGCCATTGCCCTGGCTCATACAACTGGTATCTGCCAACCTCAAAGCATCAGTCGATAGATGCGATCCCATTGTACATTGCTGGTTTTGTTGTCTCTGTGGAAGATCATTGTTCATTATGCCCTGGTTCATACTGCTGATTCCATCGGGCGAGTTCCCAACAACAGTATTGCTTGTCTGAATAAATTGCTGATTTTGCATATTTTGCATTTGTAGCCGATTCATGGTAGTTTGGGTCAAGATGCTGCTACAGCTGCCCTGGCTCATGCCACTTGCATCTGTCAGCCCCTGCTGTTGGATCAGGTTGTTGTTATTTGATTGCTGTTGGATCAGGTTGTTATTGTTTGACTCCTGTTGCTGATGCTTGAAGCTATTCAGCTGCTGCCCAAATAAATCACTAGTAGAGATCTGCAGCTGATGATTCTGATTTAGATTCTGTTGTTGACCATCAGCAGGAGAACCTCCAAGATTATCATTACTCGCCAAAGTGTCCATGAAATTATTATCAATGGACTGCTGCATGCTCTGCAAGAAGTTATCCAGATCTTCTGCGGAATTAAGAAGCTCCTGGGGTTGTTGTGACAGCTGCTGCAATTGTTGCTGTGGCTGCTGTAAATTATTCATCAGTCCAGACTGAACCTGAACCCCTCCTCCCCCCGATACCAATCCTGCCAATTCTGGATTGGATGCCAGCTGCGTTGCCGCACTCACTGGCGGAGGATCCACTACGCGTGACATTGCAACCTCTTGCTGCTGTATCAGTGCCTGTTGTTGCGCCTCGTCGACTCCTGAAGGCCCTGCCGCCGACTGTTTAACCTTCTCACGAAATCGATGCATAACCTTATCCACAGCCTTTTCCGTCTCAACCTCTTTCCAAACCTTATTCGATATCCCATCCCCGTCAATAATACTACTCTTGTCCACACCCCCAATATTATTTGAATCATCCTCAATTAGAAATCTTCCTTTAAATTCATTCACGATGCGTCGAGCAATATTTCGTTTTTCCTTCTTTTTGGCCGCAAGGAAGGAGGATTTGTGAGCTTGGACTATGAAACGAAGGAGTACATTGCCTGGATGGGCTTGGATGGTGGAGCCTCGTCCGAAGAGGACGTCCTGTTGAAGAAGGCAAATCAGAGAAGACAGTAGAGAGAAATGCAATAATTATTTAGAGGATGCCAGAGATTCGAGATGGGTATGAGAAGATAATAGCATACTATGTACAATGCGAATATGGCAATGAGCGGGAGCAAAGGAAGCAATATAACTTACATTGTCACCAGGAATAACTGGCATGATGATTTTTTGAGAGATCTATCTTCTCTTTTTGATCTGACTAGCACTCTCTGTGTGTAGTTGTAGTGCAGCCGACTCTCATGTGCCACTCTCTAGATCTCGCTATCTCTCAAATCTCTCGAGAGGATGTATTCCTTTACCTCTCAATATCAATGAATGAGCTACTGAATGGTCAATGGATGATGACTTAATGTGCCGATTTGACGCTCTCTCTCTAGCTCGAAGGCGGCCTACTGCTACTGTCCGTTTGGATGGCCGTAAAATAAACCACACATGGACGGCCATGGTTGGTATGGTGTTGGTGCCTTCTCTCATGACTCATGATGATTTCTCATTCTATTTTAGCTGATCCTGAGCTCTGATCTCTGATCGTTGATCGTGGTTTTCAGCAGGTTTCAGCTGATCCAGTATCCCCTGTACTCCGAGACATGCGACAGTTCTCTGTTCGTATGGTATGGTATGGTATGGTATTATCGCTTATCTCGTGTCTGTATGTAGTGGGGTACTACTTACAATACCATACCATATGTAGCTAGATAGGTAGATAGCTATTCTCAGGTTAGTGACTGACTGATGATTCGTCATCACTCTCGCTGAATGCTCGCTAAATGATGTGCATTGCTTATTCAGCTTTCATGCGACGGGAAAAAGTACGCCAGAGTGCGCTGGTTCTGTTAATGGGTACTCAACGGGTATCAAACGGACACTCGTAAAAAATCTCTAAGTCTGAAACTCACCTGTCGAGAACGAGAAGACAACGCAACCATGACGTCCTACTCCTCCATCTCGCCTCCCTAGAGATGCCAACGAAACAGCCGCCGCCTGCTCTGAAACCACGGCGAATCTTCTCTACACGCCCCGTCCGACATTGCTGTGCCTTCCCATGCTGTGGCATGGAGCACAGCAGCCGCCAGCTGTCCAACAGCCAAACGCGCTTATTTTTGGTGCAGCTCCTCCAGCCATAGAATAAGCAATTGAAATGAAGTTGGAACCATCCTCTCACCGCCAATGGGTCTTAGTGTCGCTAGCGCGAACGTCATAGCAGTAACAAGGTGAGTGGCAGCGGTGCATTCCGTTCCTTTATTGCAAAAATAGCATTATTACTAATCATATTAATTTTCTATTCTAATTTTTCTATTCATATTGCAATCTCGTTATATTATCATATTCAGGCACAGTCCCTCCGCTTGGAAAAAGCGTATCATGCCAAGAGACATAAGCAGAAGCGCGTGGGGGTGGGGGTTTGTGGATGAGTGGTGCCGTTCCATCAAAGATTGCCCCCCTAGCCACTGGTGCTGTAATTGAGGGAGTTGGTGGATGAGTTGCAAATCCCAGATATTACTCCCAAAAATCACTGTGATTCAACAATCAACCATCGAAGGGGGCGAATTCATTATGGGGGCTAGGTGTGTTGCATCATTATTCATGCAACCAACACCCTGGGTCCTTATGTATCAGTATCAACATGATTACTCCTTGAAAAGTACTCATACGAAACAATCCACACCCAACGCAAATTATTGCACTCTGACATCAAATAAAGGGTGGGTAAGTACCTGAGCCATGGACAATGAGGTTTGCGTTAGTATTTGATACCAACATTGAAATGTCATTCATAACTTCGAATGAGGAGTTGTTGGGGGTTAATTTTTGGATTTACTTTTGGGCTAGAGGTACAGTACACACTGACAGCAAAAAATCAGATATGGTAAAATAAATGAAGTTTATTATTTCTACAAATTAAATTGGTAACGCAAATAATAATGCTACTATTGTGCTCATGATATATACCACCTACCTTGACACTGCGTTGATCTCAATTCGATATCTACTTATTCTATCAGCATTCTCAGGGTTCGTGCACGCAACGACAACATATCATAAAAAGTATTTCTGGTTAAAACCAAAACTTAATGTTATGATGCTCTCTTTCCGCAGACAAAATGATTGATTCTGCTGATAAAATAACTACTTGAGATGGTAAT
>JALLOX010000058.1:0-17026 GCA_036939695.1 Thalassiosira ordinaria | reverse complement strand
TAAACTTTCCCTTGAGAGTCTGTCCATACCGTTTACCAATTTCGGGCATATCATCTGGTGTGTGGGCCTGATCAATGATCATCACGGCGGGTTTGGGATTGCGGCGATCAAAGTGGTTGTAAACACATTTGGCAAGACTTTGAGTAACAGCCAATGGAATCGTTAGGACAGGCCCCTTGTCACCCCGCTTTTTTGACTCCCACAAGTTGGAGTTTAGGATTAGGTCGGCACTGGAGGCAGACCTGCCCCTGAGATGGAAGAGGATCTGCTCCAAAAGTTTGCCCTGTGTGACAAACTTGTAATCTTTTCCGATGGAATGACACTTGGAGCATTGGAGAGCAACCTGTTTGCACTTTCCCGCGGGTTTGCCTTTATCAGCCGCTTTGGTGAAAACGCCAGGGATCGGGAGGGAACCGTTTATGAAGGGTGTGTTGAAATCCTTTCCTTCATTTCTTTCAGCAGAGGTGAACAGAATCTCTCCAGAGTCTGTAACCGCATCTCCGTTGTTTTTTTGCCAAGATGCAAAGTTGTCCAGGGCGCCATTGATACTGTCGTTAATAACATCACTAATAAAAAGTGTAGAATAACAAGGTAAGAAACAGTAACACAAGAGAATGATTTGCATCATGAATTGGGCTTACCTGTTCATGAGCTGGTGAACGTAATTTTTGTCAATCTTTTGTTTAAGGAAGGCAGCATGGAATGCATGCCTAATGGCCCACTCCGTTTCATGACGGTCCTGGCCGACAAGTGGCTGGGGACCCATGTACTTCAAGGTTTGCTTTTCTCCTTTCGTTTTAGATTTGGCCTTGCTGTTGGAAGAGGGTTTGGAATTCTCTTCCAACTCCCCATCGTCATCACTGCCAGCCGATTCATCGTTATTGTTGTAATCATCGTCAGAGTCGGATTTTTCCTGTGTCCTTTTTTTTTTGGGTGCTGGCACCTTGTAGGATGAACTCCTATTACGGGAGGACACAAGCTTCTTTTTTTTGGCGGCAGGCTTGGCGGCAGGCTTGGCGGCAGGCTCGGCGGCAGGCTCGGAGGTCGCCTCCTTGTTAGCTTTCTTTTTCTTGCTGGGCGGCATGGCTGGCCTGGAGCGCGTGGGGGGTGTAATCGGAACTTGGATAAATAATGAATGTTGCGAGCCAACAAGCAACCATGACAGAAAGCTAGCTTGTCGCTCAGTTGTGGCTTTGCTGAGAATTGTGCTGGCTTTTGGTAGGTATCGCTTGTTGTTTAGCACAGTTGACATTGTTCAACATAATAGCTAGATAGGTACCTAAGTATGGTATGTCACCTGCATTTTTGTGCATAGGGTAGGTACATCAAAACCTTCTTTCTACAGATTCCTACTTACCTATGTATTGTACTCAGGTGGTCTAGATACCGCGATAGAATTTAGATGTCTCTGAGTGTGTGATAAAAGATATGTGGTATTAGAACCTGTCCTGTGCATTTTTCGGTCTTTTTTGTATCTACGTACATGCCATTCAAAAATAATACTTAAGTACTTTACTCATCATAGCAAAATCATACATAGTACGAAAAAGTAATGACATACCTAGGTATGTATCCAAATATTGCGGCATATTTGTCTTTTATGTATCTACATATTATATGTTCATGTCTACCTACTTTGCTAGGTAAAATACCTATATTATATATTAAGATTGTATTAGGCTACAGACATAAGTGTTTTTTGTCTTGGGGGGACTGCCGGGGACTACGCAGTCCTCTTGGGGGGAGCTTATTTTGACATCATGGAAATCCTGGTACTGCCTACACGCTGGAACGCGTAGAAGCTATTTTGCCAGTATGTTCCTCACAGGGGACCGCGATTCACAGGGGGGGTCGCGGCGACAACCGGTCGATGACGCCGGCGCGGGAATTCAGTACGCCCGCACGCACGTCGCGAGCATACGGAGGGGACCCAGGCCCACTGCGCGGTCCCCCGGGCGTGCGCTTACTCTACTATCCAACTCCGATTGACACCCTGAATGGCATTTTTGTCCTGTGAATTGTGACCATCCAATGACCAGTCTCTACTTTATGCCCACGGACAAGTGATGACATAGTTTGCACTTATCTGTGATGATATCACGGGTACAACTAACCATCTCTAGAGGGAACATCCTCTCTAGAGAGGTATGCAGCTTCTCACAAAAAGCCTCCAAAGGCTTTTGCTCCAAGTTTCTCCAAGTTATTCCAAGTTGCTCCAGGTTGCTCAAAGTTATTCCAAGGTTCTCACAGTAGTCCTATCTATCCAACTCCGATTGACGCCCTGAATGAATGGCATTTTTGATGTTGTCCTGGAACATGACAACTAAAGAGGTTTTGGTAGAGAAAGCAGGGCAGATTCGCAAGTCAGCGGCATCCTCACGCACAGAGCCAGATTCACTCCTGTCATAATTTTTCAACATCCCATAACTTACAAGCAGCTGACCTTTTGAAAACATTCGAAGCCATCATGAAATTCAGTACATTTGCCTTCTTTGCCATCAGTGCAATTGCAGCTCTCCCTGCTTCTGCCACGCACCAACCTCGTTGTGTCCGCGCTGATGAAGTCCTTGGGGATAGCACGATCTGTGGAAGTCGCTGTAATGGTTCATCAATCGTGCCTGGCGATGATTGCTCTAATAGATGCAAGCGGGCATTTATCACTTGCTGCTCTTCTGCATGCCTTGACTACCCAACACAGGGGTTTGTTCAGTGCTCTACCTCCGATTTTGATCGTGCAGTCTGCCCCTAGGAAGAGGCATCTCCTTTGTGTTGACTGAGACCTGAGATGAGATAGGTATCGAGAAGGATGGGGATGGAGATGTGAGAAAGGGGGCGGCCAAAATATTGAAAGATTAGAGATCTACTATTGAATAAAGAGGTCTAATGATGGATCATTGCAGAGCATAGCTTCAATTGTAATAAAATGCCAGTTAGACAGCAAAATCATACCTCTATTTATTTTGTCATTTGCAATCCCCTTGGTGACATTTTTTCATCTATCAGCAAGAGAGCGAGGTGTATGTGTACCTTCCACAGACAGGAGAAGGAGTATTGATGTACAAATTTCCTCTTACATTCGAATTTTGTTTGTGTAGAAAGATATGTACCAAATTATATGATAAGCTTCCAACCATCGTCATGACCAAACTGATGGCTCTATCATGATCTTTATCAAAAATGGTGGGGAGGCCATCCATGTTTTCGGTTCCGCGGAGGCATCTGAGCTGGAAAGTCTACCACTTTTGATCCTTGGTTGAGTTGTCAGCTCCAAGTTCATGCCCGCATCGTAAACAGCGGCAAACAATGACAGAAATCACCGCGACGGCGGACGGCAGCCACTATTTTTTCATTTGAATTTGTACATAGGGTTTTGCTTGGCAACTTCAACTGGTGCCAGTTGGCATTGGCAATAGCCCCATTCCCATTATCTATGAGATTAAGATTATCCAGGATTATCTGTTATTTATCTGCAATCTGTCTGCAATGAACAAAAATATCGATGAGGTATGAGGTAGACGAGTCATGCGCTTCGTGTGGAACCACAGCCACAGGAGGCGACTGCATCAAGCTGAAGAGATGCAATGCTTGCAAACTCGTCCAGTATTGCAGCATTGCCTGTCAAAAGGAACACCGTCCGCAACACAAACGAGCATGCAAGAGAAGAGCCGCTGAACTACGTGAAGAGTTGCTCTTCAAGCAACCTGAAACCAGTCACCTAGGAGAATGCCCGATCTGCTGTCTACCTATGTCTCTTGACCGATCGAAATCCAAACTCTATTCGTGCTATTCCAAGATTGTTTGTGGTGGCTGTAGCTATACCACTCACCTACGTGAGGAGGAAGAATCGCTGGAGCAAAAATGTCCCTTCTGTCGAGCGCCTTGTCCAAGCACACAGGAAGAAGTTGGCGATTATTCTATGAAAAGAATTGAAGCAAATGATCCTGTTGAAATTCGCATAGAGGGTGAGAAGCACTACAAAGAGGAAAACTACAGCAGTGCATTTGAGAAAATCGCCAAAGCGGCTGAGTTGGGTGATTTAGTAGCTCATTACCAACTAGCGAGATTCTATGAGGATGGGATAGGTGTAGAAAGGAACAAGAAGAAACGAATGCTCCATTTGGAAGAGGCTGTCATTGGTGGACATGCTGATGCGAGATACAGTCTTGCAGTTAGTGAGGCCTTAATGGGCAGATCTGAAAGAGCAGTAAAACATTGTGTTATTGCTGCAAGCTTGGGACACGATGAATCAGTTGCAAAGCTCAAGAAAGGTTTCACGAATGGAGTCGTCAAAAAAGAAGATTTTGCTGCAGCACTTCGTGCACACAAGGCTGCAGTGGACTCAACAAAAACAAAAGCGTCGGGGCAAATGCGTCGAGATTTGAGGCAAATACGTCGGCTGATATCTGCGCGTTAAACCACACGTAGGAATTAATATAAATATTTACAACGAAATCACCGTCCGAACGGATTGGCAAATGCGTCAGGAGGTCCAAATATGGGGAAATGGGCGCTTGCCCCAAAAAATAAATCTGACTCAGCCTCTCTTTCATTTGGTTGGGAGAGAGGGGTGGTAGAAAGGTAGGAATGTCTGTAGAGAATGGTAAATAATATTTGGGAGAGAGGAGTGGTAGAAACCTAGGTAGGTTACCCAATCATGAATAATAGGTTGAGAAATCATCGATAATATTGTATGCTTTGATGATCTGAAAAATAATTAACCCAACGCAAATGCATAATATTAGAAGAGCTTAGACGTTACGATGGGCCCGGAACACATGCATAATTGTATCAAATTATCTCGGCCTCACAAAATCATTAGCCGCAAAATAAAAAAATATTCTTTCAAATAATCTTAGGGTGCTTCGACTCTCCTTTTCTTTCTACTTCGGCGGGGGTGCGCTTTGTTTGGCTCCAGAGGATACCCTGGCAGTAATTGGGACTCTGGCACAGTGCAATGATCTTCAAATCTGTAGCCAGGCTTATTTCTCAAAGCACGATTCTGGGGACGCTCACCTTCAGCAACAGGTGGCAGAGGAGCATCATGCATATTTTTATTCTCGTTTATCACCAATCCACATCTTCTGCAGCGCCGGCCATTTCTAGGAGGCTTATTACCACAAGCTCTTTCAGCCTCAGCAGGGGTAGCAAGTGGATCAACCAAGTCGTTTGCCATAGGCATTGCAATATCTGCAGTAGTAGTGGAATTTGCAGGTACACTCACAATTGGGAGAGGGTTAGTAGTAGTAGGTGGATCAGTGCGATAAGAGTAGGAAATTGCCGTTTGTGTACCTGTGATAAGCGCTGCTGCACTGGTCCTTGCTACCTCATTTGGTGGTTCGAATTCTGGCAAATAATGCCTATTGGTATCCTCATCTCTGAGACTTCGTCTTAGGTTCCGTAGGTTTTCCTTGTGAGGACGGAGAGTAGAATTCTGGTTTGCAGTTTTCTTTGCAACCTTGAATGCTTCCTGAAGCTGGTTAGAAGTCTTGTAAGTTACAGATGGCTTCCTACGCCCCAGAGTTGATACCCACTTATTCCATTCTTTGGCAAAAGCTGAAAATGAAATGGCCGAATGATTATCAGCCTCATCTGACGGCACAATACCACGCTGGAATTTTGTAATATTATCATGGAAATATTTCCATTCATCTTGTGACTGGACCTTTCCAACCGGTCTATCCCAGCCATACAAAACAGCAAGCCACTGGGCAGAAGCTGTCATATGATCCATCATCAATTCATCCTCATCATCAGGAGATCCTGTTTCTAGCTCAAGAATCTCATCAGCTGCAACTTCTGCATCATGAGCAAGAGACTCATCAGTGTCTGAGTCGTCACAGATATTCATACTGGAAACTGCATCAATGACTCCAAAGAATTCGCCAGTCGACTGCACATTATTCGTTGATGGCCACTCTGGATGTGGTGGATGTTCCCGTCCGTCCCATAATGCCATCTTTTCAATTTCATCCTCAAGCTTACTTCCTGCATAAAGCCCGTCATACTTTTTTGGTAGGCCTCTGATATTGACATCAATATTTTGATTCCATCTCAAAAAGAAGTCAGACAGCAAAGCAAGCATCAAGCGAGGAGAGTTTGAGAATCCTCTCACCAATTGCCTCAATTTTTGATGGAGGCCTTCAAGTGCATCTGTTCCACGCAAACACTTATACAATACAAGCCCATCCCTATCGGTACCATTTGCTGTGTAGTAGCTGACAAGGGGTATGTCAGAGATACAATTTTTGCGTATGTGCTTGAGGCACGACTTGTGAGCAAGCTTTGCTTGAGCTCTAGCGAAGAGCGCTTTGCCAGTCTTGGCACACTCGATGTCTTTGTATTGGTTGTACACTGAGAGGTATCTCTTTTCAAGTTCACGTGGTGCTGGAACATGCCGCCGCACTCTGCGCTTGAACCACTGGAAATCTTTCTTCATTTTTTCCTCAATCTGCTCATTGGTCATGCCACGCTTGTTCCTCAACACATGCAAGCACTCATCTAGATCATCTTGATTCAAAACATAGAGAGCGTCTCTGAGTGCAATCCTAAAGCTGTTGAAGGCACCGTGCTCCTTACTGAGCTCTCGTTCGAATCTGAAAAACAGATGCGCGATATCATTCTTCACTCTCTCTTTCCTGAGTCGAATTCGACGTCTCATCCTGATTCTCCTCCGTACTCTACGTTGGGACTGTTGGGATGCCGGCTGTGGTGCATTATCGGCAGTCTGCTGGGATTCTGGCTGTGGGGCATTAGCAGAAATTTCACCAGTAATTGACTCACTTCCTTCTCCAACACTACTCTCGCCAGAAGATTCATCGTCTCCTTCATACTCATCATCGTCACTCTCCAAAAGAATCTGTTTTTCAATTGTATTGACGGTAACTTCAGTCTCTGACCCTGAAAAGTTCAGTGTGCGCCGGCAAAAGTAGAGTGGCCAACTAATCTTTGCTGTTGTTGTATTTGGATCATTCTGGTCCACTTGATTGATAAGAGATGCTATAGTCACTTTTCCTGTTGAACTACCATCACGGGTCTTCTGGTGACTGCCATCTTCATTGACAACCTGGACGTATGTTCCGGGCGAAAACACTTTGGTAGCATCAGAAAAATTGAGTTCAACAACAACAATACGCCCATGGCCCCCGGTAGCTCGCCCAAATAAAGTGCACTGTGCCACACGAGACTCCCACCCCGGCAAGTAGAGTGTCACTGGAACCCCAGGCTTAACATCCTCCAAACAAAGCCTGGCTTGGACTTTTGGATCCATTATCTGCATGATACGTTGGTATGCAATTCGTTCCATGTATCCATCATTTGATGCATATCTTTCCTGCTCCACGGTTAACTCCCCACTCCAGTCACTCACACGAGGGCTGTCCCCTGATTTATCCTTCCCAAAGATCTCAACATAATCCCATAATGCTTTCATCAAGAATTCCAGACTTGGAGCTCGGGTAGGACTCAATGCCCGGTCATAAGCAAGGTGACCCAACTCAACAACAGGCCCTAGTACAACATCCCAACCACTCATTTGTCTCACATCAGAGCAAATTCGATTACCAACTTTCGCCACAGACTTGTCCTCCAACAAGCGCTTCAGACAGAGCGGGAAAGCATTACCTCCCTTGCATAACACATTAAGAGAAAAGATAAACGGCGGAGAATCATCCAATGTATCAATGGTAATCACATCGGCTTTGGCAGCACCCCGTCTCCACTCGCAGTCAACAATAATGACCTGCAATTCCTTGGGCTGTTGCTCAAGATAAGCATTGATCAGACCAACATAGTAAACTGCCACATCGAGAGTGTAGGCAGTGTCTCTGGTCTCATATGGCATGTCGACCACAAGGATGGTACGGAGATCATCGTTGGAGAGGCTTTCATGGCCAACATTATCATCAAGGAACGAGAGCAAGCGCTTCCAATACTCTCTCTCGTGGCAGCAGCGGTCAGTTGTGAAGGAGTCTGGCCCATTGTATCCAAGTAGCTCATATCGCTGTTTCATTTTTTTGATAGAATCTTCCAGCTCTGCCATGCCGGTACCAGTTGTAAACCACCATGCTACCACCTGGCCAAACTCATTCATGATGCAATACATCGCAGCAAATGCCTTGGAGCCATTTGCAATCACACACTTGGCGAGTTTGAAGCTGTGATCACCGGATAGATGCTTCCCGTCTATCATCTGCATGCGAAGTCTTTTGTATTCGGCATCTGACTCCATCAGTTTGATCACTCTCGATATCAGGTATGAATTGCTGGGCAATGGTTGGTGGTACAATTCAGAATCAAAATCAACAAAATCAACCATACGGGCTTTTACATCCGCAGGCGAGAGAAATAAACCACGGCCGGATCGACGATGTGCATCAAGGGAATCAACATATGATCGCCACTGACTTGAAATCCTGAAATGAAACAATTTGTGGCTCTCCACTAACGAACGCCGAAATGGGTTGATTCCCAGGCCTTGATTGAGGTCAGAGCGTAGGTGCTCAAGCTCCTTCATCGATATTGCGGCGCGGTGCGACATGTCAAATCCAATCTTTTCCCACTGAGTTCTCACATAGTCATGGGAGTTTTGTAGAACAACTTTGTCGATGCCCCGAAATTGGAAGGGATTGTCGCCATCAAATTCACGCCTGGTGCATTTGTACCATTTTGCTAGGAAGGCAGTCACACGCTGAGAATCATAGCCATGCCTAGGGGACCTCATCCAACCATCCCATTGAACACACTCTGTAGTACCATGCCATTTACACACCGGCCTCGCGGCTGGGTATAATTCTGGATACTGAGCCTCTGGCCACCAAACAAGGAGGTTTGGCATGCAAAAATGCTTCATGCTGATAGGAGGCCTGCTGAAGCCAAAGAACCCAATCGGATCATCTGATGGTTTAATTGTTCCCATCAAGTGTCTTGGGTACATTCCCTCAAACCTCTTTCTCTTGGCATTATACTTCACTGATTCCAGTATTTCATCTTTTACTTCATTGAACCATTCCATGGCATGAGGTGGCCAATATTCATTTCCATTCACCCCACCCCGGTAGTCGGGATTGTCATCAGCGGCATTGCTTGTTGCTGCATCAATGTTGTCCCCATTCATTGAGTTGATATCTGCAGTTGCAAAGTTGGCATCATTTTCCTCTGCCACAACACCATCCAGGGAAACACCAAAAGTGCCTTCTTCAGATAGAATATTATTGTCGTTGGGAGGGGCAGATTGCCTCTGCTCTGTTTCTTGTCTCTGCTGCGCCTCCCGAGCCCTGCGCTCAATATGAAGTCGAAGTCTATTTAGGACGGGTCGTGGCGGTGTTTTCTCATTCTCGTTCTCCGACTCGGACTCAGACTCATGTGATCGGAAATTGTTATTTGTTGTGTCACTGGCGGTATTAGTATTGGGAATGGCCGCAGCGGTTCCAACGACAACATCGCTGATAGCAGCGGTACTGCCTTTGCTTTGAATATTTATTGATTCATTTGTAGTGCGTGGAGGGTTGTCGGAGGTTGTTTCGATTTGCGAGTTGGTGCCGGTCTCTGCATCGGCATCAGACACGCTTGGACGAGTATTGGTGATGGAAGCAGCGGTTCCGTTGGCAACATCAACAATTGCAGCGGTACCATCGTTGCTCCGATTGTTTAATGGTTCGCCTGGAGTGTTGTCTGTTCTTTCATTTTGCGTGCGGGGCACTGCATCTGCATCAGACGCGCTGGGACGATGTGCTGCGAAGTAATGCAGCAGATTTTTCGGTTGGCCGCTCTTGTTGGACAGTGTCATCGTCTTTCAGAGAAAGAAAGGCTACTCGGTTTGAGTGTGGGAAGATACTGAAGGTTCAATTGGAGGTGGCATTGCAGTGCCATTGCGATTGAATTGATATCTTTGAGAGAGATGAGAGAGAAGATGAAAATGAGAAGACTATCTCGGCCACTCGCTTTATGTTTATGCTCTCTCTTGCGCCACGCGCTGCGCGCTCGCCCTCCTCTCTTCTTCTTTTTTTCGGCTGGGCTCATGACCCGATACTATGGAAAAAATGCCTATTTCGGCATCGAACCGAAAGCGTCGGGGCAAATGCGTCGAGATTTGAGGCAAATACGTCGGCTGATATCTGCGCGTTAAACCACACGTAGGAATTAATATAAATATTTACAACGAAATCACCGTCCGAACGGATTGGCAAATGCGTCAGGAGGTCCAAATATGGGGAAATGGGCGCTTGCCCCAAAAAATAAATCTGACTCAGCCTCTCTTTCATTTGGTTGGGAGAGAGGGGTGGTAGAAAGGTAGGAATGTCTGTAGAGAATGGTAAATAATATTTGGGAGAGAGGAGTGGTAGAAACCTAGGTAGGTTACCCAATCATGAATAATAGGTTGAGAAATCATCGATAATATTGTATGCTTTGATGATCTGAAAAATAATTAACCCAACGCAAATGCATAATATTAGAAGAGCTTAGACGTTACGATGGGCCCGGAACACATGCATAATTGTATCAAATTATCTCGGCCTCACAAAATCATTAGCCGCAAAATAAAAAAATATTCTTTCAAATAATCTTAGGGTGCTTCGACTCTCCTTTTCTTTCTACTTCGGCGGGGGTGCGCTTTGTTTGGCTCCAGAGGATACCCTGGCAGTAATTGGGACTCTGGCACAGTGCAATGATCTTCAAATCTGTAGCCAGGCTTATTTCTCAAAGCACGATTCTGGGGACGCTCACCTTCAGCAACAGGTGGCAGAGGAGCATCATGCATATTTTTATTCTCGTTTATCACCAATCCACATCTTCTGCAGCGCCGGCCATTTCTAGGAGGCTTATTACCACAAGCTCTTTCAGCCTCAGCAGGGGTAGCAAGTGGATCAACCAAGTCGTTTGCCATAGGCATTGCAATATCTGCAGTAGTAGTGGAATTTGCAGGTACACTCACAATTGGGAGAGGGTTAGTAGTAGTAGGTGGATCAGTGCGATAAGAGTAGGAAATTGCCGTTTGTGTACCTGTGATAAGCGCTGCTGCACTGGTCCTTGCTACCTCATTTGGTGGTTCGAATTCTGGCAAATAATGCCTATTGGTATCCTCATCTCTGAGACTTCGTCTTAGGTTCCGTAGGTTTTCCTTGTGAGGACGGAGAGTAGAATTCTGGTTTGCAGTTTTCTTTGCAACCTTGAATGCTTCCTGAAGCTGGTTAGAAGTCTTGTAAGTTACAGATGGCTTCCTACGCCCCAGAGTTGATACCCACTTATTCCATTCTTTGGCAAAAGCTGAAAATGAAATGGCCGAATGATTATCAGCCTCATCTGACGGCACAATACCACGCTGGAATTTTGTAATATTATCATGGAAATATTTCCATTCATCTTGTGACTGGACCTTTCCAACCGGTCTATCCCAGCCATACAAAACAGCAAGCCACTGGGCAGAAGCTGTCATATGATCCATCATCAATTCATCCTCATCATCAGGAGATCCTGTTTCTAGCTCAAGAATCTCATCAGCTGCAACTTCTGCATCATGAGCAAGAGACTCATCAGTGTCTGAGTCGTCACAGATATTCATACTGGAAACTGCATCAATGACTCCAAAGAATTCGCCAGTCGACTGCACATTATTCGTTGATGGCCACTCTGGATGTGGTGGATGTTCCCGTCCGTCCCATAATGCCATCTTTTCAATTTCATCCTCAAGCTTACTTCCTGCATAAAGCCCGTCATACTTTTTTGGTAGGCCTCTGATATTGACATCAATATTTTGATTCCATCTCAAAAAGAAGTCAGACAGCAAAGCAAGCATCAAGCGAGGAGAGTTTGAGAATCCTCTCACCAATTGCCTCAATTTTTGATGGAGGCCTTCAAGTGCATCTGTTCCACGCAAACACTTATACAATACAAGCCCATCCCTATCGGTACCATTTGCTGTGTAGTAGCTGACAAGGGGTATGTCAGAGATACAATTTTTGCGTATGTGCTTGAGGCACGACTTGTGAGCAAGCTTTGCTTGAGCTCTAGCGAAGAGCGCTTTGCCAGTCTTGGCACACTCGATGTCTTTGTATTGGTTGTACACTGAGAGGTATCTCTTTTCAAGTTCACGTGGTGCTGGAACATGCCGCCGCACTCTGCGCTTGAACCACTGGAAATCTTTCTTCATTTTTTCCTCAATCTGCTCATTGGTCATGCCACGCTTGTTCCTCAACACATGCAAGCACTCATCTAGATCATCTTGATTCAAAACATAGAGAGCGTCTCTGAGTGCAATCCTAAAGCTGTTGAAGGCACCGTGCTCCTTACTGAGCTCTCGTTCGAATCTGAAAAACAGATGCGCGATATCATTCTTCACTCTCTCTTTCCTGAGTCGAATTCGACGTCTCATCCTGATTCTCCTCCGTACTCTACGTTGGGACTGTTGGGATGCCGGCTGTGGTGCATTATCGGCAGTCTGCTGGGATTCTGGCTGTGGGGCATTAGCAGAAATTTCACCAGTAATTGACTCACTTCCTTCTCCAACACTACTCTCGCCAGAAGATTCATCGTCTCCTTCATACTCATCATCGTCACTCTCCAAAAGAATCTGTTTTTCAATTGTATTGACGGTAACTTCAGTCTCTGACCCTGAAAAGTTCAGTGTGCGCCGGCAAAAGTAGAGTGGCCAACTAATCTTTGCTGTTGTTGTATTTGGATCATTCTGGTCCACTTGATTGATAAGAGATGCTATAGTCACTTTTCCTGTTGAACTACCATCACGGGTCTTCTGGTGACTGCCATCTTCATTGACAACCTGGACGTATGTTCCGGGCGAAAACACTTTGGTAGCATCAGAAAAATTGAGTTCAACAACAACAATACGCCCATGGCCCCCGGTAGCTCGCCCAAATAAAGTGCACTGTGCCACACGAGACTCCCACCCCGGCAAGTAGAGTGTCACTGGAACCCCAGGCTTAACATCCTCCAAACAAAGCCTGGCTTGGACTTTTGGATCCATTATCTGCATGATACGTTGGTATGCAATTCGTTCCATGTATCCATCATTTGATGCATATCTTTCCTGCTCCACGGTTAACTCCCCACTCCAGTCACTCACACGAGGGCTGTCCCCTGATTTATCCTTCCCAAAGATCTCAACATAATCCCATAATGCTTTCATCAAGAATTCCAGACTTGGAGCTCGGGTAGGACTCAATGCCCGGTCATAAGCAAGGTGACCCAACTCAACAACAGGCCCTAGTACAACATCCCAACCACTCATTTGTCTCACATCAGAGCAAATTCGATTACCAACTTTCGCCACAGACTTGTCCTCCAACAAGCGCTTCAGACAGAGCGGGAAAGCATTACCTCCCTTGCATAACACATTAAGAGAAAAGATAAACGGCGGAGAATCATCCAATGTATCAATGGTAATCACATCGGCTTTGGCAGCACCCCGTCTCCACTCGCAGTCAACAATAATGACCTGCAATTCCTTGGGCTGTTGCTCAAGATAAGCATTGATCAGACCAACATAGTAAACTGCCACATCGAGAGTGTAGGCAGTGTCTCTGGTCTCATATGGCATGTCGACCACAAGGATGGTACGGAGATCATCGTTGGAGAGGCTTTCATGGCCAACATTATCATCAAGGAACGAGAGCAAGCGCTTCCAATACTCTCTCTCGTGGCAGCAGCGGTCAGTTGTGAAGGAGTCTGGCCCATTGTATCCAAGTAGCTCATATCGCTGTTTCATTTTTTTGATAGAATCTTCCAGCTCTGCCATGCCGGTACCAGTTGTAAACCACCATGCTACCACCTGGCCAAACTCATTCATGATGCAATACATCGCAGCAAATGCCTTGGAGCCATTTGCAATCACACACTTGGCGAGTTTGAAGCTGTGATCACCGGATAGATGCTTCCCGTCTATCATCTGCATGCGAAGTCTTTTGTATTCGGCATCTGACTCCATCAGTTTGATCACTCTCGATATCAGGTATGAATTGCTGGGCAATGGTTGGTGGTACAATTCAGAATCAAAATCAACAAAATCAACCATACGGGCTTTTACATCCGCAGGCGAGAGAAATAAACCACGGCCGGATCGACGATGTGCATCAAGGGAATCAACATATGATCGCCACTGACTTGAAATCCTGAAATGAAACAATTTGTGGCTCTCCACTAACGAACGCCGAAATGGGTTGATTCCCAGGCCTTGATTGAGGTCAGAGCGTAGGTGCTCAAGCTCCTTCATCGATATTGCGGCGCGGTGCGACATGTCAAATCCAATCTTTTCCCACTGAGTTCTCACATAGTCATGGGAGTTTTGTAGAACAACTTTGTCGATGCCCCGAAATTGGAAGGGATTGTCGCCATCAAATTCACGCCTGGTGCATTTGTACCATTTTGCTAGGAAGGCAGTCACACGCTGAGAATCATAGCCATGCCTAGGGGACCTCATCCAACCATCCCATTGAACACACTCTGTAGTACCATGCCATTTACACACCGGCCTCGCGGCTGGGTATAATTCTGGATACTGAGCCTCTGGCCACCAAACAAGGAGGTTTGGCATGCAAAAATGCTTCATGCTGATAGGAGGCCTGCTGAAGCCAAAGAACCCAATCGGATCATCTGATGGTTTAATTGTTCCCATCAAGTGTCTTGGGTACATTCCCTCAAACCTCTTTCTCTTGGCATTATACTTCACTGATTCCAGTATTTCATCTTTTACTTCATTGAACCATTCCATGGCATGAGGTGGCCAATATTCATTTCCATTCACCCCACCCCGGTAGTCGGGATTGTCATCAGCGGCATTGCTTGTTGCTGCATCAATGTTGTCCCCATTCATTGAGTTGATATCTGCAGTTGCAAAGTTGGCATCATTTTCCTCTGCCACAACACCATCCAGGGAAACACCAAAAGTGCCTTCTTCAGATAGAATATTATTGTCGTTGGGAGGGGCAGATTGCCTCTGCTCTGTTTCTTGTCTCTGCTGCGCCTCCCGAGCCCTGCGCTCAATATGAAGTCGAAGTCTATTTAGGACGGGTCGTGGCGGTGTTTTCTCATTCTCGTTCTCCGACTCGGACTCAGACTCATGTGATCGGAAATTGTTATTTGTTGTGTCACTGGCGGTATTAGTATTGGGAATGGCCGCAGCGGTTCCAACGACAACATCGCTGATAGCAGCGGTACTGCCTTTGCTTTGAATATTTATTGATTCATTTGTAGTGCGTGGAGGGTTGTCGGAGGTTGTTTCGATTTGCGAGTTGGTGCCGGTCTCTGCATCGGCATCAGACACGCTTGGACGAGTATTGGTGATGGAAGCAGCGGTTCCGTTGGCAACATCAACAATTGCAGCGGTACCATCGTTGCTCCGATTGTTTAATGGTTCGCCTGGAGTGTTGTCTGTTCTTTCATTTTGCGTGCGGGGCACTGCATCTGCATCAGACGCGCTGGGACGATGTGCTGCGAAGTAATGCAGCAGATTTTTCGGTTGGCCGCTCTTGTTGGACAGTGTCATCGTCTTTCAGAGAAAGAAAGGCTACTCGGTTTGAGTGTGGGAAGATACTGAAGGTTCAATTGGAGGTGGCATTGCAGTGCCATTGCGATTGAATTGATATCTTTGAGAGAGATGAGAGAGAAGATGAAAATGAGAAGACTATCTCGGCCACTCGCTTTATGTTTATGCTCTCTCTTGCGCCACGCGCTGCGCGCTCGCCCTCCTCTCTTCTTCTTTTTTTCGGCTGGGCTCATGACCCGATACTATGGAAAAAATGCCACACTGGCTGCATTGATCCCAACCACCCAGTGATCAGCATATGATCATATATCTCTAAATTCGCAAGATTTGACACACGTCCTACCCCCTATTCAAAGCAATGCCATCCACGGCACCATGTTCACGCACTGCAGAATATCCAGCTCTTCCTTCGCTCTTCGTTTCTTCTCTCGATTTCTGATGTGCACGTAGCGCCTTAGCATATTCTTCTTTTGATACGTCACCGTGCAAAAAGTATTCTCGGACCTTCTCTAGAGATTCATCGAGTCCAGCCTCTGCAGCAATAATAAAGTGCTTCGCTGCTTTCATATAATTGCCAGCATTGTTCTCCAGACAAGCGAGCTGGTGCCTTGACATCAAATGCCCTTTCATGGCCGCAAGCGCAAAGTAATGCATAGCGCTCTCCATATCCAGTCTCATGAAGTAAACTTTAGCAATGTTGAAATATGCCCGATCATCACCAAGCTCACCTGCCCGGAGCCAAAGCTCTATTGCTTTGTCATTGTCTTGCGGAAATCCCCCCGTCCCGTTTTCGTAGTAATTTCCAAGCAAGCGTATGCCAACGGCATCATTGGCATCTGTTCTCTTCTTGATCCTTTCAACCAGCTCTTCTTCTGTGGTGTGCTCGGGTGCCCTGCAAAATGGGCAAATGCGACAATTAATATCCTTTCCTTCTGATCTTCTAACGAGAACTTCGGCGTAAATGCACCCACAGCAGATAGTTTTTCCGCAGCATGCTTGGTATTTCTGATGGTCTGATTCTAGAGGCAGATGCACCATGCAAATCGGACATTCATCTGGTGGCGGCGGCTTCTCGAAGAGGGCCTCTTCGAAAAGTTCTGCGGCGCGTTTCTTGCATTCTTTTTTGTGATTCGGGCGGTGTGCCTTCTGACAAGACGCGCTGCAGTATTTGACCATCTTGCAGGCCGCACATGTCATGAGGCTGGTACCGACGCCGCCGGCCTTGCCGCAGGCGGCGCATTTATCAATGTCATCGTCGCTCATGACAGCAGCCTTATGTGAGTGTGAGTTCTGAGTTCTGATAGAAAAATGAGATAGCACAATAGCTCGAGGAGATGAGAGGAGAGAGGGGTTATTGGGCTGATGGGTAGGAGCTGAATAGGAATTACTACTTTTATTGGCGCGCTCGAACCAAAGATCTTCCAAAAAGATAAAAGATCCACAAAACAACCCAACGCAACGCAACCTAAGCCCGGTCCGATCTGTTGCAGCTATTTTGGGAAATATGTATTCCTAGCACTACATGGGGTATTC
>JALLOX010000057.1:0-18076 GCA_036939695.1 Thalassiosira ordinaria | reverse complement strand
TTTGCCGTCGTCTACTAGCTATGCACGTGGGAATCCCTATTACGTTCCCACGAAATATTGGAGCTATGTACGGTGTGATCAGCACTGAGAGCATGCGAAGACCACGCCTCACGCCCCGCCCCGTGAAAGATCGGAAGGTGGCACTTCAATCTGCCTCTATGATCGATAGAGAGATGCATTTCCGGTTTCCGGTTGCCGCCGCAATGAAGGGGCCATGGCCATGGCGCGTGCCGCTATTGATTTTGTAGCATTTAGTTCCTAAATTTAGCAGCTTTCCTTCACTAAATTTAGGAACGCTGCTAAATTTAGTAGCTTTTACTTACTAAATTTGGGAATACTCCTGAATTTAGTAGCTTTTACTTACTAAATTTAGGAATTTAGTAACTTTTACTTACTAAATTTTGGAATCTTCCCAAATTTAGGAATTTAGTAGCTTTTACTTACTAAATTTTGGAATGCTCCCCAATTTAGTAGCTTTTACTTACTAAATTTAATAATTTAGTACCTTTTACTTACTAAATTTTGGAATCTTCCCAAATTTAGTAGCTTTGACTTACTAAATTCGGGAATGCTACTAAATTTAGTAACTAAAAACTAATAAATTGAGGAGCATTTAGCGCCTAAATTTACCTAGAGGAGAACGCATGACCATGGCGATGACTCGGAGAAATAAATCCAAAATAAACAGTCATTTTTACAGTGGAGGTATGAAAGGTATGTACACCATACCATTCAAAGTTTTCATTCAACGGTCTTTTTCAGTACCGATCCTAAGTGTCACCGGCTATCAAAGAGTCATCAGTTATGCATGCACATATTGTTTATTCACGACAAGATACTAGGTTTTCTATGGGTCTTTTTCTGGTCTTTTTCATTAACCATTCCTACGATATCACTGGGATCAAAGAGTTCTCAGAGGTTCTCATTTCACACTCACATAACTATGATACGCACTATGTCCATTCACGTCTATTCACGATAAGATACTATCTCTGTTACTCATACCCATGTCACAGGTGCTCAAAATCGGCTTCTGCATTCACTCTCAATGCTGGAATCAGTACCATTTCTTCATCCAACTGAGATACACATCAAAATCGTGTGTCATGATGTGATTCAACTGTGAGTCATTTCATGGTCATTTTCATTTTTGACACACCGGATGTTTTCAATCCGGCCCATCTCAATCAAATCAAACAGGGGCCTCACATTTTTATATCGCTGAATTTATCACCGATTGGTATGATTGTAGGGTGGAAATTCGTACATCGTCGCCAAAGGTTCTCTTCAACATCTCTCTCAAAAATGAAAATATCCAATCTTGACAAATCTCGAAGGAGCGAGATGAAGATTCCATCACAATCACAATTCCTGCAATCGAAGAGCCATTGCAATTGATTCAATCTCAATCGACAATCGAAAATTCCAATTCCATCAAGTAAGACAATTCCATCAAGACGACAGCAAGAAAATGAAGGTGCCGAAATTGGCACTATCACTCAGCCTATCGGCATGGCTTGTTGGCTTTGGCAGCGGCGTCGTCGATGGTACAACCACGACTGCCTATGATGCGTCGCTCATCACACGAGCGCTGCAAAAGCCCTCGGGCGGACCTCCCGGCCAGCAGGGCCAGAACAGCGGCGGGGGGCAGGCATCGACAGCCGATGGCAGTAGCAGCGGCGGACCTCCAGGCAACAACGGCGGCGGCGGAGGAGGAGGACCTCCAGGCAACTCTGGCACCGCACCAGCATGGGGACGATATGGTCCACGAACGGACAACTTTGAACCAAACGACGACTTTGACGATGAGGATGTTACCAAGGTTGCCAATCAGGATTCGGTTACCATTGATGGGGAGGTGAGTTGATGTTTGGTATATATTATGTGTATGATATTATTATTATTACTCATCGAGCTAACATCCAATTTAATATCAACAGGGCAACGTAGTGTGCGTCGGTCCAGGCAACAAATGCGGCACCAAACAAAACAACGGCATCGGACGTCCCGGCGGCCCTAACGGCGAACCAGTAAGCGCCGTAGAATTGGGAGTGGATGTAGCTCCCCAACATGACAACGGTGAAGATGAACCACTCGATCCTGAGAATGAGGAGGAGGGAGAGATGGAGATGGATGAGTGCGAGGCGGAGGGAATGGTGTCCAATGGTCCGTATGGCTGTTCCGAAGATGTTGGCAATGAGGAGGAGGGTGCATCTCCCGATGATGGTAGCGATGGTGACGGTGCAGCGGCCTTTGAAGAGCAGGCGGCCAATGAGGAGGAGGAGACCATCAGTCGTCGTACTCTTCGTCGCAATCTACGCGGAGGAGGGGCCACGTCACTCAGCAGTAGCATGGAGAAGGAGAAGTCTACTCAAGAGGATCAAGATGACGAAGCAGGGCGCATCCTTCAAACGACCGATGAGGGAATCGATACGTATCCCATTGGATTGTTCGATCCATTGACATGCAACCCGTCCGATTGGTCCGCCGTTCCATGCACTCCTCTCACTGATCTCTACCCCGTTATCGATTCCACCACAACGATTACCATCCCCTGCGGACAGTGCATCGAGTATAACCTACCTTTTGGAGAAGAGTCCATCATTGCCGGATTGGATATTCATGGCAAGCTCTTTGTGCCCACAAACTACAAGAGCACTCTCTATACACCCTTTGTCTTTGTGCAGGGAGTATTGCAAATGAGCGATACCAATCCCATCTCACCAGACAATACAAGTATGAAGATTGTACTAGTTGGAGATGAGGATGTTACCTTTACGCCTGCCGAGAGTAATGCCAATGTTGTCAATGGAGTGTTTAATGCTGGCATCAAACCATTCTTGGTAGCCGGAGGTAGGTTGGATATTGCCGGGTGGGAGGGAGGTATTACCGAACAGACTGCCTCCAAAGATACATGGACGCCAGTACTCGCCATGGCCGAGGCAGACCCTCCCAACCCTACCTTATCCAATTCCATTGTGGATGGCTGGGATCAGGAATTTGCACCCATTGATCCTCCGCTGAATTGTCCACGACAAGTTGTCAACCACAACTTTGATACAGAGGCACATCATGATATTTGGAGCAGTGGCGATGGAAAGATTGTACATCATGACATGAATAATGGTACCATTGTTGTTCATGGGTTGGATATGGATTGGCAGGGATTTAAATTGGATTTTACGTAAGTACCTACACTCACTGCGATTCGTTTTGACAGCAAGACAGCCTCTCTTTTTTGTTGGCATCCCAACTTGTGTTCTCACGATACAACCTTGTTTTTCCCTGCTATTACTCACACAGCGAGATAGCCGAGGAATGTCCTCTCATTAAAGATGCCAAATATTTGGTATCCCTTCGTCTCAAGATTGACCTCCAAGGTTCTCAGGGTCAAGTAATGCCAGAATCAGTTCGTCCTCGTTTGCAACGTCAAATCATGCATTCTCTATCGGAAACTCGATACAGCAGCCGCTACATCCAAAAGGGATCTGTTGGTAGTGTCAACTATGGTGAATGGTTTACCTTTACGAGTGTATGGCAATGGAATGAGGCAGAATTGACTGATGTCATTGGACAGACATTTCGTTTACGAGATTTTCCTTTGGGAGCGACGATTCACCTGGATGATTTTGTATTTGAATTGCCTTCGAGCAAGTCGTATGCGGATCCTTTAGATGTTTGTACGGATATGATTGTGAATGGTTCGCCGGAGGATTTGGATGGATTGAATGGAAGTGTTAGTTATCCTTGGACGCCAAGGTGGCCGGATGTACGTATATTTCATTATATTATTATCATGTCATGTGATATGTGCCTTGACTATAGATTGTTTTCCATCTTCAACAATGAGCTCAACCCAACTTATACTTACCTTGTCTTCTATTATTTTCTTATCAGACTTGGAGCGCAGAAACTACGTACAATTGGTATACACCCCATGTCGCCGAAGAAGAAGGGAACAAGTTCTACCGCGTTGGACCCCTCAGCGAAACGTATGGCATGTGGCAGATCCTAAATGGTGGTTGCTTCGTGAGCGGATACATGTACACGGTATCGGCACGTCTACGTCTACATGAGTACACTGGATCAGAGACTGTGAACATTATGCCATATGTCGAATTCCGAGCGACGAAAGATACTGGCAGCGATGAGTCGATGACAATTCTGACATTTCCCTCCATGAAAATGGGCGATGGGTGGTTCACGGCCACGGCGGACTTGCCCATAACCGAGGAGATGGAGGGTTGGAGTAATATTCGTCTTCGCTTCCGTGCCGATCTGGGTTCGTCGAGTGTGGGCAAGCATATTACATTTGATATCGATGACGTTAGCATCCTGTATAAGAATGGAGTGAGTTTTATGATATGCAACATGAACAGAGCATCTATATTTCTGTTTGAACTACAGTTGAAACTGACACTTCTTCTACTTCGTTCCTCTCTTGCCGCAGCCCGCGGAAGGACTTGCAGTTGATCCCGTAGCAGTTGAACACTGGGGTGCTGGATCTGAAGTTCACATCACGTCCACGACCCTTGACTGGAAGGATGCCCAAGACGCTATCATTACCGAGGTCGTCACAAAAGCGAATGGAGGAAAGACACTCAAACTTGATAAGGGAATTAATGCCATCCTAACCGAGGTCGAAACGCCTGGAATGGCCGCCGAGATTGCCCTTGTCTCACGTAACATCAAGATTGAGGGCGAGACCCGTGTCGATTATTGCGGTACAGACCGTTTGAAGCAAGCTGACTATCGAGGTTCTACGAGCGTTACCAAGAGCGGCTTTACGTGCCAGAACTGGATTGCGCAGGGCACTCATTCCCACTCGTACACGCCAGAGAACTACCCCGATGATGGCCTTGGCGATCACAACTTTTGCCGCAATCCTGGTAAAGTCAAAGGGTAAGTATCATGTGCAATAAGCAACATCTACTTCTATTTCTGTCTGAACGAACCAGTTGAATCTGACGCTTTCTATCTTGCTTTCCTACGATTCATTCAGTGCTGCTTGGTGCTATACTACGGACCCAAGCAAAACTTGGGAGGTGTGCGACGTGCCCCAGTGTCAAGGGGCGTATCTTCAGGTTCTTCACACCCCTAACGTTGCACAGAAACTTGAGGGTGTCGAATTGACCAATATGGGACAAGAGAAGAAGAAGAACCGTTTCCCTATCCAATTCCTCTACACTCGGGACGTCGCCGGTACTTCCATCAGTCGCAACACCATACGAAACAGCGCCCATCGTTGCATTGTAATGGACGGTGTTTCAGGTGCTACAATTGCAGGCAATGTGGCCGTGGAAACTGCAGGATACTGCTATTACATCGGCTACGAGGCTACCGAGAACTGGCTTCTGAATAATTTGGGCTCTAGGTTGAATACAATGATTGATGGAAATTCAGAGACCTTGAGCGGGTACGACGAGTGAGTATATCCATTCATTATTTTCTGTAATGTATTCCCCATGTCTTTGTTTTCGTGACTAACTCATTGACGTATCTCATCCTGCGCAATATGCACAGTGACGACCGTGCCACATTTTTGATCGAGAATCCCACAAATCATTGGATTGGCAATGTTGCAGCAGGCTCTTCGCAGACAGGGTAGGTTCTTCTTTTCTTTCTCTGTTGAGCTACCCGTAACTTTGAAACTGATGTATTAACTTTCTTGCCTTGACTTGACGTATCATGTCCGCAGATGGTATGCCGACTTGAACACTGATTGGTATGGCGAGGATAACAAGCTAAAGTCGAGGGGCATTGGAGCCACCAGCTCAGTTTACAGGGGTTATCCCCGCCGAATGCCACTGGGCACCTTCCGCGGAAACAAGGCACATTCGAACTACTATATGGGCTTCCGATTGTATCATTTTGAGCAATACTTCGAGCAGCGCAACCCGGTCACGAACACTGTTCATTTTCCTGTGTTTGAGGACACTTATTGGTGAGTGTTTACATGAAATCATCAACTCTGTACTATGATATGATAACTCATCTGTGTTCATATGATATGAAATGTGCATTTTAATCTCTCAGCTACCGTAACAGAGAATATGGCATTGATACGTACAACACCATCTCAGCTAAATGGCTTGGTGGGAAACTCTCGGATAATTCCCGATATGGGTTAAGGATTCGTGACTCTGACCGTATTGAGTTGTCAGACTTTGATATAGTAGGATCATCCCAGATTTTCAAGGATCACACCTTATACAGTAATCTTAAGCTCTGTGCCAGCACAAGCTGGAGGCACGAAGGACTTGTCATGCCCAGTTCAATCAACAGGTTGGATTACCGTGATCCGGGCCGAGGCATTCGCCTGAAGAATGTATCTATCAGCGGGTATGACAAGGAGAAGACCTTGTACCCCAACTGTAAATCAACAGAGGTAAGTTTGAATGAAGAGAGAGGAGATGTACAAGATTGCTTACTCTCATTTTGCTCATGTGTTGCGTTGTCATGCCTCTCATCGTCTTTCCTATACCAGCCTCTTGGTATTGACCGACCTCGTTATGACGGCCACTGGGACTTCATCTCATCTGTCGAAAATGTCAATATCGACGATAGTCGTGGCGTCTTTTTTGATGCTTGCCGATCATACCGTTACAATTCTTTGAGCACACCGTTGTCTGATGTGGTGATTACGGACGTTGATGGAAGCTTGGACCCTGCTTCCTCTGCCCAATATGGAACGTTAGTCCATGATAAGCCACACGTGCGAGACATTTTGGGTGATGCATGCATGCCAACTACTAAGTGCTTTGCCTATTGCCCTAATGTGTGAGTAGCTTAAGCTTCCATGGACACGTTCATTACATTCATTCATTCGTTCA
The DNA here is from genome assembly GCA_036939695.1 of Thalassiosira ordinaria. Classification (NCBI taxonomy): domain Eukaryota; phylum Bacillariophyta; class Thalassiosirophyceae; order Thalassiosirales; family Thalassiosiraceae; genus Thalassiosira; species Thalassiosira ordinaria. Next base: position 11,243 of record JALLOX010000057.1, on the reverse strand, counting down.
TTCATCTTTGCCTCCATCTTTGCCTCCATTCAACCCTTCAGGTGCTTGAGGACTTTTTCTTTGAAGGTCGAGCAGTTTGGTACCGAGGGATGGACGCTCCTCATCACCAACTCAGACACTGGCACCAGCATGGAAATACCAGGAACGGTTTACTTGAGGAATGTAGCTCATGCCGATTACCACCTCTCCGGTCGAAGGTTCAGCGCATCTCTTCCCGCCGGCACTTATACCGCCAAGTTCATTGACGAAACCGGTGCTCACGCTTGGCCACAGTACGTCGAAGAAACTTGGCAGAAGGAACCTGACTGTCCTGGCTATGCAACGGATGCCAATCTTATTATCGAGAAGCCGGAAGTAGATGAATCTTTCTGCTCTGAATTGGTCCGAAATGGAGGACACCAGTCGCCAATTGAAACATCTCATCCGTGGTTTCACACGTTCGGTGATAACAGTGCCAAAGTGAGTTGACACTTCATACTATGTGTTTAATGGTATTTACCCCTCTCATGACTCAACCCCACCCAATCCAATACATTCTTCTCACTTTTACAGAAAGTTGTTGTTGGGCAAGGTCTTGGAGCGAATGGGACTGATTCGTTCTGCACAGTAAAACGTTCCTCTAAGTATACTGGGCCAGGGCAAGATCTCGACAGCCGTTGTGTTGAGCTCATGAAGGGAGAGCTATACGAGCTGAGTGTCTGGATGAAGGTCACCCTCAAGGACAACCCTCAAGCAATTGCTACAAACATCAACCCAAATAAAAGCCCGGATGCCGACTTATCCCCAGTAGCCACGCTGAATTGGCATTATTATCGCGATGCTTCAACAAAGGAGTTCTACAGAGCTTCAAGTGATATCTACAAAACTGGCCTTGCTCGACCTTATAAAGCGGATGATTCCTGGAATTTAGTACACGGCATCTTCCGGATTCCAGATCATTACCGAGTCTTCTTTGAGATGGAACGTGCCCCAGATAATCTTGATTACATCATTGATTCAGCGTCGGTCACGAAAATGAACTGTAACCCATACAATCTGGTCCTTAACGGTGATATTGAGCACATTAAAACAAAATGGTGGGACACATGGGGAAGCAATGTTGCCCTTGACTTGGTTGAGGGCTTTGGAGGGTCGGGTCAGGCGTTGAAGGCCTCAGCAAGGTAAGCTGCTTTGAGCGGCTCTTTAGTCCATCGAGAAACAATTTTGGCTCACATTTTGTGCTCACTTGATTCAACTCTTCCTACTTCCCCGCAAGGACTCATCATGACCACGGCCCCTGCCAGTGGATCAACACTGATTGTGTGGCACCTGGTGAACGGATTGTATTTACCGCCAAAATCAAATTTGAAGTGAACGGAGTGGCAGATGTGTGCAACCCCTTTTCATGGGCTGCCTCTGATCGCTGTGCAGAGATTTCTTTGCAACGAAAGTGGAAAAATGGAACGTACACGACAAGTCGGGTTGGTGAAGTCATTACGGATGATACCAAAGATGGTTGGTAAGAGTATCATTCCATCTCATGAATTGCTTCCTTTCCCATGAAATGTCTGATCGTTAATCATCGCATTTGTTAGGTACGACATCCACGGAATTTTCCAGCTTCCTGCAGTCCATTCGGTAGCTGATAATTACAGTAAGCTCTGGTTCAGAGAGAATATCGAAAATCAGGATATCATTGTCGATGATGTCCAGGTAAAGGTTCTGGATTTTCAATGTGATCAGCTCGTTGAGAATCCGTCGTTCAGTCAGGGTAGTTATTTCTGGCGACCGCAAGCCAAGGATAGGCAGCAGCTCAAGCTCTACCCCGGTGCAGGTGGAGGTGACGATCTTGCACTACGAGCTTTTAACCGCGACAGTAGCTGGCGTGGCATTCGGCAACAGCTGGATACTCGTTGTTTCGTCCAAGGGGAAGAGTATTCTATCGCAGCCAAATTCCGGTTGCTGAATGCCACAAACGGAGAGGGATTGCCCTGTGATGTAAACGATCTAGAAAGAACTGGCCAAAACTGTCCATCTGTCTTGCTGAGAGGATATTATTGCACCGTTGGAGCAGACTCAAGCAACAGAGTCAGCCAGCGCTTCTGGAACATAAACAAGTGAGTTTCCATTGTGTCCTAGTGTGGCTTGAGTTTGCTTATGACCTTATTAGTCTAACATCCTTATCTACTTATCTGTCTCAGGGAATGGGATGCGAGCAGTTTCAACCAGTTTGAGACATCATTTGTTGTCAACGATGCTCTCAGTAGTTGCGAAGAAGTCTGGGTTTACATAAACGAAGTGGATAAGGCGCAAGAGATCGTGGTGGATGACTTGTACATTTCCCTCTCGCAGACGGCGTCTCCATCGGAGTCGGCAGGAATCAGTACTTACTCTCCAACCATTACGCCTCCAACTGGCACCCCAACGACAAGTCCAACCTCAATGCCTACTACTACAGATGTGACTTCCTGCCCCCTTACCGAATCATTGCCCGTCGAAATCCCCAGTGGATCTGTAAAGCTAGCACGTGCTGATAATGTATGTGTGCTAACCAAGGCCACTCCTGATGTCAGTGGAAACCTGACCAGCATAGCCCCCGTGGCAGTTTCGTACGATGGTGGGGACTGGGAGAAAGCTTCTGGGTCTGTTGCCGCTGAACTTTTGTATGGACAAGATTTTGGCAACTACGCCGAAGGCACGCAAGTCTATCTTCCAGCACTGACTGATGGCGCCAAATACTACCTCACGTCTCACTCTCATACTGTCAGTGAAGTTGACGAGGTGGCACGTTTGTTGGAACAAGGCACATTTGGTACAACAGCGGGCGAGCTGGCATCATTTGGTCAAGTGTATGGAGCGTACTCCCCTGCATCTGCTGAGCAATGGGTCAAAGACCAGATTGCCATTCCTATGACGAGCCACCGCGAGTTCTTGAGGACTCGAGTTAACATGAGGGTGAGTCGGTGAATGTGGATGATCATTTTCAGAAAGCTGATGCTTTGTCTAACTGACTATTTCATTCATTCCTTCTTCACAATGACATTAGCTAACTAACCCGGTATGGATGGGCCGAAACTCCCATCCATGCGATGCACAAAGTAGGTGGAGAAAATATACATTCTCACGGAAGGAAGGTGACGATGGTGTGAACAACCCACAGCTTTTTGAAGCCGTGTTGAACGCCACTGGCTCTGACGCATACATTACTGTGAAGCTGAATGGCCACGTTCGCACAGTAGTCTCATCCCTTACATTTAAAGATGGCTCTCCATTGGAGTTCGGTGTAGTCTATGAAGTGTGTAATGAACCCGGAGAGTTTGTAGGCGGAGATGTCAAGTTGAAATTGAATGGAGTGTGCAAATCGATTCCAAATCCAATGATTAACTTTTACGATGACTCTGGTACGGATGTTTTCCCCACATCAAGCTTGAATAATTATACTCAGTGCTCATCCTAACCAAATTGTTTTGTCCAAACTTTCAACATCCAGCTCAACCTGCCAACATGTTGAATCTTCCCAATATTGCTGAGGGTGTTCTTGAAAGCATCAACGATGCAATCTCACAGGGTGGTGACTTTATTTTGTTAAACGGTTTGAATGATGCTCTCTGTGACGAGCTCAGCGATGTAATGGAGGAGCTCGACGCCCCAGTCCTTGGCAAGTTGCCCGATGGCACTTATATGCAATTCGACCCAATGATGATACTTGAAACGAATGACTTGGACTCTCCTCTGCCCGATGGGGGAGGACTCGTCCGAACTCTTACCGGAATGACTACACGTTGCAGCAACGTGCCACGCACCTTCCTCAATGAAGACTCTTGCTCCCTATCTGACTCTGCAATGGCATGTGGTTCAGCTGGTACACCTAACCTCATGATTGAGTTGAATTCTCAAAACATTATGGACTTTCACATCCGTGAGTAATTATGCTTCCTTATCTATCTTCCTGCACTTTCCAATTGGCATCTAACAAATATGCCCCTTTTTCATTTTGCTTTTAGTAACTGGGCAGTACGTCTATGCAATTGTTGGTTTACCTCTCCGAGATGTTGACAATGTGACCCAGCCATCTCCTTGCACATTAGATCTTCGCTCTCGTTGGGAAATCATGGAAGATGTAAATGACTGCACTCAGACGCCGATGGGCGATTTGACTAAGCAGACATTGACCGATATGCTGAACGCAAAGAGCAATGATCCTAACCCTAAGCTTCGTGACATTACCTTTGGCAAGAACAAGGTGTGTGATGAGGATGCTACTGCACTCGTGGAAGTCGACATGATCATCGATGGCATCTGCTACAGGCGTGTCCACCCAGAGCACTTGTCTGTTTATGATTTCAGTTACTGGGCACTCGACGACACGCCAGGATCCCACCCGGGTAATATGATGGCCATGATGCACGGACACAGTGAGTACCATACAAAGTAGCTTATTCGAATGTTAGTGGGCACGCCCACTAGATACAGAATCGATATTCTTCTATTCATTCCTCATAACTCCATTTTGTACTATGCAACAGCGAACCCGATTAAGAAATGGATGGATATCGACAACAGTACCATCCTCGTCTATCCAGCAGAAGTGACGTCTGATCATCCTCATTATCCCATGCTACAGCCTCATCCGTAAGATCTATCTATCTATCTATCTTCTTTCCTGTAACAACTTCCAACTGGTATTATACTAACCTGTATCTGTTTTTGCATCCCTTTTAGTATCTGGCGTTGGGATACATACAGCCCGAAGTTCCCCAAGCTTGGTCGATTTGGAGATGAGATGAAATTCGTTGACTTGCCAAATGAGATTAGGCTGGATGAAGTTGCCGAGTACTTTGGTGCCAACACAAATGTTGGAGGAAGCGGAATCATGGTTTGTGGCTCTCCTTTTGAGACCAACAATGATCCGACCCTTGGCAAGTTCTTTCAGGTCATGCATCGGAGGGATACAGACGGACGTCAAAATAGACACAGAGAAAATATTTGGCTCCACTTAGCTCTTACAGCAAAAGATCAGCTCCGCCAAAGAGTGGCATGGGCTTTTGCCCAGCTTTTGGTTATTGCCCAAAGTGCAATCGGCATCCAAGATGATCACAGGTACGTTGCAAATCTCTGTTACCAAAATTTGATCATTATGCCCATGTGCAGTTGTATTTGCATGCATCCGAATCTCATATTATTTCTCGTGTGCCAAATCATAAAGCGAGGCCTTCCTTACGTATTATGACATCTTTCTTCGCCATGCATTTGGGTAAGTCGCTTCCTTCCGATTGCCAGTCTCGATTCACACTCCACCTTGCACTGACTTCAATCTTGATGTCAAACAGGAACTACCGCGATATGTTGAGGGAGGTGTCCTTCAGTCCAATCATGGCTGAGAATCTTTCCTTTTTGCAGAGTAAAAGTGCCGCGTACCAATGGGAGACTCAACAGAAGATCAGCTTTGCCGACGAAAACTTTGCACGAGAGAGTGAGCCAGCGCTAGCATTTCTTGTAAAGCTTGTCTTGCAGACTTGTCGTTGCTAACTGGTGCACTTGCTTTAATTCACATTCACAGTCATGCAGCTCTTCTCTACGGGGCTCGAAAAGCTCAATTTGGATGGCACAATTGTAAAAGATGAACAGGGAAAACCCGTTCTTGCTTATACGAATGATGAGATCATGAGCTTTGCCCGAGTTTGGACAGGGTTTGATTATCAGCAAGGTAGGGGAAACGTCGAAGAAGAGCACAGCAGCGGCAACAGGCATGATCCCATGCGAATACAGGCGACCTGGCGTGATAAATTCCCAAAGACGGATATGCTTGGCGGTTATATTGGAGACGGTGAGATTGTTTGAGACTATTCCTTTTGAAGTTCAGCCCTTATGCAGAAGCTAAGACTGATTTGCACCTCTTGATAGGCTACCCTCTCTGTGTTGACTTGCCTGACAAGATGTTCCTTCGCAAGGGTGCTCGGTACCGGATCCTCGGTGCCTCGTTCATGCCCGAGCTGATGGAAGACCACTCCAGCTTCAAGTCGGATACCACCTTGAAGAAGTTCAAGCTAAACAGTACTTCTGCTCTTTATGATGCCCTCTGCAATGACAGCGGCAGTGGTTGCGTGTGGGAAAACACCGTGACTCTAAACTCAAGTCTAATCTGCACTGACAATGAGTGCAATGCCGATACGTTACGCGTTGTTGAACTTCAAGGTGGCATGCACTATGAGTATGTTCGCCCTGCTTGTGTTGAGCAGGTCTTCTTTGCCGATGCCAAAAAGGTCATCTACAGAGACAGGAACGAGGACTCATCGTGTGCAAATCCATTGTTGCCATATGCATCGGAGGCCTGCTGTGAAGGCACATTCGATATCAAGGCGGAGCGTTACTCGGGCTACCTCTATGACCAGGAGCGAACATTATTCTCAACTGCAAACAGTCGTTGTTCGGAAATGGGCATGATCAGCTGTGATTTTGATTCGATTGAAGGTCTTGACCAAAATTATAAGAAGGGTTATCACTGGACAATAGACAGCTGTGCCATTCAAGTGAAGGTGAACGAAGTTGGACACGTCGCTGTGGTGTATGAACCGGCTTCATATGAGTTCCTTCATCCACACATCAGAGCTGATACCAGGAACTACTTCAAGGTCTACTGGGATGGCGACTATCCCATCAACAATATTGATGGCAATGGCAATTCTTGTGGCAATAACACTTGTGAAAGTCTTGCAAACGGCGGATGTCTCTGTAATACTGAGATATCAGAGTCTCGGGTCTTTGGCAGGATGCCATCTAGTGTCAGTGAAGTCTTTGAGAAACTCTCGATTGGTGCCTATGATCCATCTGCTTACGATTCGGATGCCTACGGAGAAATTCGGGATGAAAATGGCGTCAAAGCGTACTTGGTTACTGCTGGACTATTCGATAAGAAGACTGTCTTTGAAGTGACTGATCAGTATGGCCGTCTGTTCCGCTATAAGAATACGTACGAGAGAGTACATATTCAAGGAGGACCTGATTTCGCATTCCGCAATGCACCAAGCTTCATGTCCGTTCTGAATACGGAAGCTGATGCACGAGATGCTTACTACGAGACGGAGGCTGCGCTGGACCATTACTTCTACCATGACAACACGGCACCATTCATTGCTTTGCGTTTGATTCAGCGCTTCACTACATCCAACCCGAAGCCTCGTTATATTAAGGCAGTGGCCGAAGCCTTCCGTTCTGGTACATACGCCGGTATTGGTCAACAGAAATATGGTGACTTGGCAGCAACGATTGCCGCTGTACTGCTCCACCCCGAAGCTCGTTCGTCCAATGCTGACAGCGACCCGTTTAAAGGAGGACTGAAAGAGCCTCTGGTACGTTTGATGGGTCTAATGAGAGGGTTAGAAGTTTCACCAGTCTCGCCCGTCGGCCCGACATCTATGTTAGAGCTTCTTGACTTGGATGGCAAGATTGGGCAGATGGCTCATACCTTCCCAACCGTGTTTAGCTTCTTCTTGCCAGAGTATAACCCATCTGGACGTGCAGGAGAGGCCGGCTTGGTGGGGTGAGTCATATTTCTCTCATTTTACAGTAATCTCAGTTTGATGTGTCTTCTTTCGCATGAAGTGCTCATTTATGTCATTTTGCAACAACACACAGCCCGGAGACGATGATCATGGACATGCCTCGCGTTGTCTCTCTTCTCAATGGCATGTTTTCGGTTATTAAGCATGGAGTCACTCGGTCGTGCTATGGATTTGGGCGCCATAATGGTATATCTGGTGGCTGCGCTGGTGAAGGTAACTTTGCGTCCTCAAAAGCGATACCCATGTTCTCAAGGCCTTGGAACAGTACAATAACATCAGCGGATGAACAAGCCGAGGCTGTCGTGAGTGAGCTTGCTACCATCTTTTCTAGTGGACGACTTGGACTAGAGAACAAGCTAGTCATCATGGATGCCTACAAGTCAAAACTAACTGACGTTAGCAGCACTGATCCATCCGGGGATGCTCTTCGTTTGGCGCAGCAACTGATGATGACTGCCCCAGAGACTCACACGACAAATGTCGTCTCCAGGACGGGGGCCTTGCGAGAAGAGCCTCCTCCGCCAACTGCGTTAGGAGTAGATTATAAGGCCATCGTCTACGTTATGTTCGGCGGTGGTTGTGATAGCTACAACATGCTTGTACCCCACACATGCAGTCAAGAGATTGATAACATGACTCTGTGGGATGAATATGTTGACATTAGGCAGGATATTGCTCTTGAACATGGTGAATTGTTGGTCTTAAACGAAACGAGCAATCAGGCCTGCGAACACTTCGGAGTTCATCCCAGACTTGGATCAATCCAAAAGATGTTTGGGGAAGGAGATCTTCTTTTCTTTGCGGTGAGACATGAAGCGCGTTTGATATTCTTTTCCCTCTTCCATGTGTCTTACCATTCCTGCTTATTACGAACAGAATACTGGAGTGCTGACCAAACCAACCAATCGTAGGGACTACAACAAGGACACTGAAACTCAGCTCTTTGCTCACAATCATATGCAGCAAGCAGCCAAGCGCATAGATCCCCTGAAAGCGGAGGAAGGGACTGGCGTGCTCGGACGGATTCGCGATGTATTGTCGAACAAGGGTCTCAGTGTTGGCGCATTTTCACTCACCGGGAACTCCATCGCCCTCATCGGCTCTCCTGGCATCAATGATGTGCCTATGATTCTCAGTAATGACGGCATAACACCCTTCAACGCTTACCCATCATCAGATGGCATGGGTGCAATGATCGCCGAACTCAACGGAGAAACTACGCAGCAATCCGGTGTCTTTGGCGATTGGTTCTCGGATACCTTGACAAAGAGTCTGGCGAATAACCAACAGCTTTACGACACTTTGCAAAACGTTGTACCGGCTACTGGCGAAGATGCTTTCCCCACCTCCAGCCTTGGGAAGCAATTGAAGATGGTTTCGAAGATGATCAAGTCAAGGGTTGAGCGTGGTTCCGATGCTGACATGTTTTACCTCTCAAAGGGAGGATGGGACACGCACAGCCAGGTTCTTGCAAATCAGGTCAACTTGTTTGGCGACGTTGACGCCTCTTTCAACGCCTTCGCCGAGGAAATGAAGGCCCAGGGAACCTGGCAGCACGTTACTCTTGTCGAAACCTCTGATTTTGCACGCACTCTCAATCAGAATGGCAACATGGGATCCGAGTGAGTTGTAAAATACCGTGTGATGGTTCATCTTTTCTCTGTCTCTTGGCTTCTAACCTTAAAATCCTCACTAGTCATGCATGGGGTGGAAATTATATCATGTTCGGCGGATCAGTGAAGGGACGGCAGATTGTCGGTAAGAAGACAAAGATTTTTTTGTTCCATCTCATCTGAGGTTGCATATCTTTTTACTAAATACTCTTCGTTCCATTTCTGTCTCTATTTTATAGGTACCTACCCTCAAATCAAGGACGGTGCTCCATTGAATATCAACCGCGGCCGCATGGTACCTACAACTAGCTGGGAGTCGGTGTTCAAGCCTCTTGCAGAGTGGGCAGGTGTCGATGCCGTCGAGGAGTTGAATTACGTCCTGCCCAACAGGCAGAACTTCCCCGTGGAGAACTTTTCGGGCGATCTCGCGACAGACAATCTATTCGAGCTGGCAACGCCAACTGGCAGCCCAGTCACACCGGCTCCAACACCAAACCCCACTGCCAGTCCAAACACGCCAGCTCCAACGCCCAGCCCAACCACTAGTCCTGTCGCATCTCCGATCTAATGAATGACCCACTGTTAGCAGAGTGACTTCTTCTACAGAGGAAGATACGTACCTATGTAATGATTTTAGAATGAATTTAGATGAAGAGGGTTCAATAACAGACAAATGAAAAGATAATGAAGTAAAAACAAATCCTCCCAAAGTAGCTAACAAATAGTATTGAAATGTAGCTTGTAAAACCCAACAAAGAAACTTGCCAAAGGCCTAGGAAGCCTTTGGGAGCCAATCCTGATGCACTTGATTTCTAAACCAGCTTGATAACATCTCTGGTGAAAACTGTTGGTACATGCTGTGAAATGATTCGATTATTTTATTTCCTGCGTTGCTATCTACTCTAGAGTTGGTGGGCGCAATGACTGATCGTAGCACTTATTTGATCCAACTAACAGATCCACCTGTGTGGTTAACAGAATAGAATACTAGAGAACAAAAACAAAAACTAACGTTCAGGTAACTAAATGCCATTTCTAGATACCTTTCTGAGATACTTTACCTAAAGATACCTTTTAAGATACCTGTTAAGATACCTTTTAAGATACCTTTTTAGTTACATTTAGCATAACACACTATTTAAGCCTGATTTTCAAACTTTTGGGGCCCCGTGACTTAGGCGGGAATGCGACACGGATGAAAAATGCGCCATCAATCAAAAGAATCCGGAACGCACATGTGGGTATTAGATTGAAGCAAATCGGATGCTCCGTCCCCATGTTCCATTGTCGCATACCCATTCCATCATAGCAGCGGAGATCAATCCTCCATTGATACCAATTTGATCGACAACCACCGGCATACCTAGGCCAATAATACAATAGTTGTTTGTTAGCTAACCATTCAATCGCCTTGCTGGAAGTCTCAGAGGCCCACAGACTTTCATCCGAATTTAGCACTAAAGTAGTAGCTTGTTAGTTCTTTGTTATGTCTTTTCAATTGTCTCTTTCCTAAAATTATAGCTACTTAGACGGCGATTGGAATTCTGATCTCTCCCTCCTTTCCCGATTAAAATTTAGCTCTGGTCACAGTTGCGTCTGAATTCTCATTTGGCAAACTCCTAAAACTTTCAATCATTTCCCGCAAATTGCGGAACTTCCAATCACGAGTGAAACTTTGAGCGCAACTTTCATTGCACTCTGACACGCCTTGTTTGGTGGATGAAGCATGCGTTCAACACAAATAAGGCTGGTTCAAAGAGAATCCTGGAGTGCAACTAGAGTCTGTTTCAACCTTTTGCTTCGATTACTTGAAATTTGAAAAACAAAATTTTAAAATTTTGTTTTGTTAGACAAAGCAAGCTGAAAACCTTTCAGGCCGAACCAGCCTTCGTTGCGCTCCGGGATTCTATTTGAACAAAACACAAACATGCAGGTCTTTGTGGGAGTAGAAAATTGCCGATCAACGATCTCCCGACAAAAGTTTTTTGCTCGCGAGCGTCTATCCGGTTGAGTGTGCCCTATACTGAGAGTGGCCATATAGCCACTCGTCCACTAAGCGCTTAGTGGACGTGTGGCTATATGGCCACTC
>JALLOX010000056.1:0-18357 GCA_036939695.1 Thalassiosira ordinaria | reverse complement strand
CACGGCAAAGATGCTACGCTTTTCCTGGCGATTGTATGTCTATAATTATTAACAATAATTGATCCAGGAGATGGTGGATGGCAGAGGTATGATGGTGAGGACCAGCCAAAATTAGACAAAAATCGTGACACGTTCAAAACAATCATGTCAATGAGCATAACTTGTGTTATCATCACACCAAGAGAGCCATTCTTGATGCCCCCCCCAAATTTCCCCATACTCCACAATCAATTAGTATAATCTCACCTTCACATAGCCATCCTTGTACATGAGCGCAGACTTATCGACCCAATAAAGATCGAACGTACGCGACGTGATGAAGGCATCCTCCCCTCCCGTCTCCGCCGCCTCCCCGGCGGCGGGTGGAACGTTATTCACGGAACTAGTAGGTCCATTAGAATTGTTTGCATTGGCGCTGCCGGCGGTAGTCGCCTTCTGTGGCGCAGGAACGAAAGACATACACTTGACTTCCGGTTGGGTTTGCTATTTGCTGTTTTGGCACAGGCAGTGCGATTTTTGTGAGGACGGGGCGGAGTTTGGGATTGTATTGGTCAAGCCGGCGGAGATGGCAATCATGGTAACAATTCCTACGTTGAGTCTACGAAGATCTGTTGAAAATGGCAATTTCCAGGAGTGGACTTCGCAATAAAAACCCCGTGTTTGTTCAGATATCATGTCATCTATCCAAAAATACCTTTGCTTTCCCCCCATATCAGCATAAACACTAGCATAAATAATGATGAAGTTATCGACCCCCTTCCCCCCTCCATGCCTGAGTGTAGATATGGTATCCCCTCGGGGTGAATGGACACTTCACAACGCCGGCCAGACGTAAGAGACGGTCCAATGATTGGCGAATACTAGCGATAACCCTCGCTTGATGGCGGGAAGGTGACAGACACAAACAGAATGAATGAAGCGGAAGCAAAACAACACAAAACACAAACACTCCCCCCGCCTGCCCCGCCCACCCTTGGCACTACTGACGCGTTTCGGAACACCACCTCCATCTCCATCGATCTCTTTGTCCTTCCGTCTCACTTTCCTTCTTTTCTTCTTTTGGCATTGGCACAAGTGAGGCACTAGAGATCAGATGGAGTAGGCAGATAGCATCCAATCCAATCCAAGTCCAAGCTCGCATACCAAACAAACAATATGGCACCAGATTCTGCCATCGTCGCTGCCGGCGTAGGCGCCACCTTCCACCTCCTACGCCTCGTCGTTGATCTCGTGAAGGTGGCCAGCGAAACGGCAAAGGTCAACGATGCCAAAATCGAGAACGCCAAGGCCAACAGCAAGGAAGATGAGAATGCAAGAAGTTCCATGATGTCATCCACGCGCCGTCTATCGTTACGTAACATGGGTGGTCGCCTTTCCACAACCAATCTGAATGAGAGCGGCAATGGTAGGCGGGGTTCGCTTCTGAGGAGGCTCTCTCTGACCAAACGAGCGGCCGACGATGGCAATGGCACCAGGGCGTCCCTGAATGGCACATCAATGGGAGATAGTGCAAGAGATTGGGCATCGAGACCTGGTGGAGACGTGGAGGAGCAGATGGAAGAGGAAGAGCCGAAGACGGGCCTGGAAGCTCTTATTCCCATGATCTCATTGGTCATCCATGTAGCTCTCTTTGCTTACTTCTTAGCAGCAACAATTCTCACATCAACTTCAACCAAAGAATCCCGGCCAGAGTTTGCAAATGCCATGTATGATTCCGTTCCTCTTGGATGTGCAACAGCATCTGTATTTTTTGGGCTTGTGTTGGACCTGCGGGATTATTCTAGGAAGCGATTCAGTTCCGTACCACGAGGGCTCTACTCCTTATCATCTTTGATTTTGATGTTGGGATGCATTGTTTTGATTGCCATGCCACCCTCGGACGGCGCACCCAGTAGTCCAACAAAGGTTGATATAGCCACCCTAGTATGCCTTATCGTCTATGCAATTCTAGCAATCACAGAGGGCAGGGTTTGTCGGTACCCAAGAGTGAAAACGAAAGAGGGAAAGAAGGTCAAGCTGAATAGGAGAGCTCTGTTGACTATATTGAAGCCATACTTTTGGCCCGATGCAACTGCCACATCTGCAACAATGAATCGTATCCGTGCAATTACCACTTGGGTGTGTGTGGTTTCCTCAAAGGCTTGCTCGCTATTGAGTCCAATCTACCTGGGAAAGGCGTCTACGGCTCTGACAAGAGGAGATTATGAGAATGCCATCAGGTTTTGCATTTACTACTCATTGATTCAGCTGGCGTCATCTACCCTCAAGGAGTGCCAGTCCTTGGTTTATCTCCGTGTGGCCCAAGCTGCATTTGTCCAGCTGAGTGAAGCATCTTTCAATCATTTGCACTCTCTCAGTTTGGATTGGCACTTGAAAAAGAAACTGGGTGAAGTGATTAGGAGTATGGATCGAGGTGAGTTTTGAATTAAGAGTATTGCTGTCTCTGATGTGTGTTGAGTCAAATGTAGCATATTTATCATTTTGGGGAATTGGTGTTTTTCTCGGCCATCTGAATACATATATTGTTCTTACAATTGCAGGAATCACTGCATGTGATAACTTGATGAAGTATGCTTTTCTTTGGTTGATGCCAGCTGTCGGGGAATGCATCATGGTTACAATCATTTTCGCCACCTACTTTGATTATTTCCCTCTGGCGGTGTCTGTGTTTTTCTTTGTGTTCACATACATTACTTGGACAATTCTGGTCACTCTATGGAGGAAGAAATTTCGCAAGCAGGTTGCAAAGAGCGACAATGATTGGCATGACAAGTGCACTGACAGTTTGATCAATTTTGAGACGGTCAAGTATTTCACAGCTGAGGAGTATGAGAAAAAGAGGTAAGAATTGAACCCTGTGGCTCAACATTCACTCTGGTATGAAAGACTCCCCTCACAGTGTATTTTATTGTCAAAAAAGGTTTGGAGATTCGGTGTCAAAGTATCAGTCAGGCAATGTAAATGTTCAAGCATCTTTGAGTTTCCTCAACATTTCACAGCAAGTGTTGCTTCAGGGGTGTTTGGCAACTAGTCTCTCACTAGCAGTGATTAGCATTCGCAGCCGCATGGACTGCTGTATATCATCAGGCTGTGAAGATGGTAACTCAGAATGCTGCTCGGCTCATCAGATTTGTACTGGTTTAGAGGTTGGGGACTTCGTCAGTGTTTTGACATATACACTAAACCTCTTCATGCCACTAAACTTCCTTGGCAGCGTTTACAATATGATAGGTGAGTAGCCTTGGGATACATATCAAAATTCCGCGTTGCCTATCATTTTTTCCTCTCACATGTTTGACTTGTCTCTAGTCATGGCGCTGGTGGACTTAGCAAACCTGAGTGAGCTCTTGGCTGAAATGCCCGACTTGGTAGATTCTCCTGATGCCATCACTCTTCCTCCCAAAAACTTGGATGATCCAGATGTTGTGGTAGAATTTGACAATGTGAAGTTCCATTACCCCACACAGCCTGATACCAAGGGGTTGAAGGGTCTCTCTTTCAAAATGAAGCGTGGTACAGTCACTGCAGTTGTGGGTCCAACAGGAGAAGGAAAGACTACTGTGTCTCGTCTCCTCTTCCGATTTTATGATGTACTTGGAGGTGCGGTAAAGATCAATGGAGTCGATGCACGAGCGATAACGCAGACCAGTTTGCGAGGGTCCATTGGGGTTGTCCCACAAAACACATCCCTGTTCAATGATACCCTAAAAGCAAACATCAAATATGGAAGGCAGGAGGCTACTGATGATGAAATAATGCAGGTAATCAGGGATGCACAGCTGGAGGCATTCATTGACAGCCTACCGGAGGGATGGGATACCATGGTGGGAGACAGAGGTCTCAAGCTCAGTGGAGGTAGGTTTGAGTTATGCTCGTGTTTATTACTGATCCTGGCAACAATAACACTTATTATTTTTGCATTCCAATTTTTCTGTGGTGTAATGCATTATTCTCAGGTGAAAAACAGCGCACTGCCATTGCACGCTGCCTATTGAAAAACCCTTCCATAGTGGTTTTGGATGAAGGTGAGCGCAAAGATTTCTTGCTATCTTCATACTCCTCAGTTGTGTATCTTACCTTTGCAACTCTATCTCTTGAAAAGCAACCTCGGCCCTTGATACTGTAACTGAGAACTCTGTTCAGGATGCACTTGATAGGTTAGGTAATGATAGAACAGTCCTTGTCATCGCCCACAGACTGGGAACAATCAAGAATGCAGATAATATTATTGTTCTTGGAGGTGGTGTAGTTGCCGAGGAGGTAAGTTCAAGCTGCAAAAATAGGTGACCAAATTTGATGACATGCCTGTCTCTCACGTTGCATGACTACGTAGGGTACGCATGAGGAGCTGTTAGAGAAGGATGGCAAGTACGCAGAGATGTGGAATATGCAACTTCATAGTACCCGGGGAGCCAAAAGCAGCACAGAGAGCCTGACTGCCTTGGATGATAGTTCAACAGAGAAGAAGACGGCTTAGAGCCCCATCCTACACTGGGTAGGAACAAAGAGAATGCATATATTAGAAACTCTAGATGATTACAGCAAATAATGACTATTAGTGCCAAAGTACACAGTTAGCATAATACCAATCTATGTATTACACTATTTCTGTCTCGATTAACACTGTCTGCTAAGTACCTCTAACTACCCATGTGTAGATTGAGAATTGACTAGATATGAGTAGATTGAGAACCTATTGTCCCGTCCGTCAATTCAGTGATATCCATCATTAAAGCAACCACACTCCAACTTCACTACACAAAACAACACACCTCTCAACAAAGCCTCTCTACCAATTTAACCACCTAGTCTGAAGATCATCCACAGGATATCCCCAATGCTCCATAGCCTCCTTCATCTGATACGTATTCTGTTCCGGAAAGTACAAATTCTCACTAACAAACTTCCCGGTAACATCCAAACTATTAAACCTATGCACCGTCATGCTTTCGTACAAACCTGCCAAGGCCGCTGGATCATTTTCTACAAAGTCAACGGCATCGTCCCTATCCACAGCATTGAAAAGGAAGAGAGTTCCCATGGCAATGGATTTGGGGTCAGTCTTTTCGGCCGTGGCAACATGAAGTGGACCCGCGGCAATCACTCGTTCCGAACGAATCAAATACTCCAAATGATCATTGAACATCTCCTCACGCAACCCATCCGACATGGCCTCCGGACGATCAAATGCCAATACCATCGTGGGAAGTCCATCGCGTCCATCGTCGCGACGGAGGGTGTGATCGCGGATTTGTCTCCATCGGTAGAGTGGGATGGAAGAGACGTCACATTCTTCGTCGCCGTTTGCACCCAAAAGGGAGCGGATGATGGGGTCGCGGGAGAGGGCCTCGCGGCAGTCTTCGATGGTGGGTGAGTCGATGCACATGGCGTGGCCGATGGTGCGTTGGAGGTCAGATGACAGGCTGTTTGTATGCATAAGGATTTGGAGGCAGAGTAAAGGATATTGGATCAGATATGAGTACAACAACTGATGAGTACCCCATGAATATATTCAAAAAATACTGGGCCAATCTATGATAGAACTCAATCCAATCAATCATTTTCAACTCACAGCTGATGACTCCAAAGAACATCCGCCATACTCTCCAAATTAAACGTCTCATTATACAAATTCTGCTTCCTTGCCCACATGACATGATCCTCCGTCANCCATACTCTCCAAATTAAACGTCTCATTATACAAATTCTGCTTCCTTGCCCACATGACATGATCCTCCGTCAACGCCACCCTATCCTCATGCATACCCCACAACTTCTCATCCTCCTCCCCGTCATACTCTTTTGTAGAAAGAGATCTATCGAATACTAGTGCGAGGAAACGATTGCCAACATTGTTTCGAGAGGCGGGGACGGCAATTTCGTCTGTTACCGGTACATCGGCCATGTCTACCTCGCCTCGGAGGGGTGAGACGGTGTTGCTGTCGGTGTCACCATCGCCAAAGTCGGATTTGTCGGCTTTGTAGTCGGAGCTGTCGGCCATGAAGGACATGGGTAGTGAGGTTGTGGATGTGGATGGTGGAGATGAGGTGACGCTACAACATGATGGTGGCGATGGTTGCGATGTTAGAGGAGACTGCCGCCGATGATGTGTTGGTAGGAAGGCGTGTGTTGCTGATATTATTGATATAACGAAGGAGAGGGATAATCTAGGCATGGTTCTTTTGCGGTTCATTGTTATTGCCATGGTGATAGGATAGGAGAATGGCGTTGGTTGTGCTATTGATGGATGGGGTTGTTCATGGTAGGTTGTACCACCATACGCGCTGTACGGTTGATGGGGGGCGGTTGTCGTTGGAGAAGTTTCTTTTGATGTGTGATGGCGGGAAGAACTTTCCTTCCACGTGGAATCTTCGCCGCCACATAAAGCAAAATCTTAGAAGGTCATGATGCTGGGGCATTATTTGAATGGCTAGACATATCTATCAATAAAAATTTCGATATCTATTCACATACACGTAAACACGTAAAGGTGAAAAATATTTAGAAGCCCCAGAGTCCTATCTTATTGAAATACCTACCCCCACCATCACCATGGCGGCCGTCGTCGTCGTAGCACACCAATAAAATGGAGCCGTTCGAGATAGTAATGCATGTACTGTCCGCCCTCTGGTTGATGACGATATTGACATTTCTATATTTCTATTATCAAGATGAAAAGCAAGAAGAAAGATCCACAATCAAACGCAAACCAAAAGCACAGTGAAGGCTCTGCCGCTGCTGCTGGGAAGAAACGAAAGCGCGAAGTACAGGTGGTAGTTTGTCCCTCGGCCTTTCCAGATTTTACCACCGTGGGTGGATCAACTTCGCGTAGGCGTGAGCAGCAGCGCAATGGGGGCAAAAAACAAGACACCAACAATCGTGGAGAGTCGGAAAAGGATATGATGGCTCCATCACTAGATGTCCAAGAAACCATCCGCGAGGTACACAAATTTGGTGCAGAGGGTTTCACTGGCACGCAAAAGAAATCACATCAAACTGCCGAGTATGAACGATTGACGGGAAGGACGGCCAAACGACAAAAGATACCCACAAAGATAGTGGTAGGTATGAGGAAGAAGGCATTGAAGCGGGAAGAACGGCAGAAGCAGGAATTAAAGGAGAGTGGAGTGGTTAGTCACCATTCTAATGGTGGCTCCTCCCAGGGAGGAAAGAAGAAGAAGAAGAGGGACAAGAAGCAGAGTGAGGAAGAACGGGGTGGGGGATTAGTACAGGGTGCATTTGGGTCGAATAAGGCGAGAAATACGGGGGATAGGCGTAAGATGAATTCGAGATCGTTTGGTCCTGCTCCAGATGTTGGATTTATGAAGAAGGGAATGTTGAGGGTGAAACAACCTGGAAGGTGATGGGAATTGGAGCTGATAGACCAAAAATGAGAGTTTCACAAAGATGAAAATTATCTTATCTCCGTGTACTGCAACTAGTACGGAAATAATCCAGGTTGTTGCTGCGATAACAATTTCATCACATATTGTGCAGCTTAATCACCTCATTTTCCTGAAGTCTTCTCGGCAGAACCAATTTTGGTTAATATCTTTGCGCTCTCAACCAACCTCAATTGAACGTGCTCGTCAAGAGATACAAGAGGTCGCTCTCCTGAGAAGTTCAATGTCAACGGAGTCTCTACTCTTGAGCCCTCTTAATAATTGGGTTTACATCAGACTTCTTGAATATTGTTTCTAACACATAAGCTCGTGCATTTGGATTCTCCTCTCCTTGATTATTCAGTATTGCGATAATGTCATGAGAGCCGGCTCCATAATCAAGCTCCGTGTTGTGTTCAATAGCAGCTTCCAGCATTACCAGAGAACGTTCCGGTAACCCTTGGAGTTGTAGCACAATCTTGCAAAACATGTGAAGGTGCCCAATGTGAAGGCAGATGGAACGACTTCCGCTATCCCAGTGAGTCATCCTTCGTAGTAGCGCATGAATTACACCATTTGAAGGACTGGAATACGAAGTGATGCCTCCGATGCTGACTTCCAATTCATCCAGTCCAGACAGAGGTATATCCACACTAGGTGTGAAGGCCATGGGTACACTCCAGCCAACTACATGACGTTGCCGTCCCTCTTGAAAATCTCCTTGGGCGTAGATTGTTTCGCCAGCAGCGCTTGTGACCTCAACTTTCAGAGAAGCTTCTAGGTCCACACGTATATCTTGATTGGTTTCCAATTGAGCCACCAATGCATTGTCCGCTAGAGCCTCGGCTAAGGTAGCCACAAGTTTGGGTGATATCATTGGAATTGAGAATTGACGGTTTGATCCCTTCGAGTAATTCTGGCACCTTTTGGCTCTTTCAATGACACACTTATCAAAATGTTCAACAAATCGCACTGCCATTGGAGTAACTGTAGCTGTAGGGTGGACCTCAGCAAGCTCGCGCAAGAAACTGTGGAAGCCACCGCCAAGAACGTTGACTTCAATCTCATCATCAACCTCCCTGTTAGCATTAGCATTCCCATTGATCTCCTGGGCAGCATCCAAAATAGCCAATGAATCAGTTGGTATGTCATTGAGCTGGAAATGACACCAACAGAATCTGGCAAGACTACCATAAACACAGGCAAAATGCCTTTCATGGCGCCTGACGCCTGATGCTGATGCTAACACATTCAAATTAGAACCTGACCAAATACCGCCTACTCTCACTTCTGTTTCAATAAACTTGCTCAAGGTCATCGTTCCAATAGGCCATTTATCCATCATTATCATCCAACCACCATCATATTCGCCACTAAGACCAACCGGTCCTCCATCTCGAAAATCTCCTCGGGCATAAACAGTTTCACCCTGAGGCCCGGTGATCTCGACTTTCAGAGAAGCGTCGAGTTCTGCTCGCATGATTTCATTTACTTTCACTTGCTCTACCAATGCCCTGTCCCTCAGAATCTGGGCTGCAGAAGATGCTGCGCTGTTTGGTGATGTCGTCATGGTTGAGAGAAGTATAAGATTGTGGCTGGTATCATGCGAGTGTGGATGTGCTGAATAATTCAGATTGGGTGCTTGTACATCAAAGTCACTTTCAGTCGTCTATCTTGATGATGTGCATTCAGTCAATAACTATCAATCAGAACGTACTTCTTTGCGATGAAACTTTTCTATCAAAGCCCTAAGCCTCCTCACCTCTACAAACTGCGTTCATCTATCCATCATCTGGTTCAATTTATGCTACTACTGCTTGTGTTGAACCAAGTCTTGCTGGAGCTGTAGGTAGTAGGGCTGCATTAACAATTATGGCTAATACAGATATCTAACTTCAAGAAATGGATTTTGCATCCTGATGGTTTCACTACATCATGGAACAGTCATCAATCAATACATTAACATAGAGTCTCTATCCAAACAATAAATTCAGAAAATGGCCCATACGAATACCTCCCAATAAATACAGAAATGAAAAGTTTCACAAAGATGTAACATTGTCATGTCTTCACTTTATATACTTCAACTAGTGCGGAAATAATCACGGTTGTTGCTGCGATAACAATTCCATCACATATTGTGCAGCATCTTCAATCAACTAATTTTCCTGAAGTCTTCTCGATAGAATCCATACCAATAAGCTCATTTTGGGTAATATAACTTTGTGCTTTCGTTAAACCTCGCTTATATTGATTCCTGAGTTCTCTCCTGAGAAGCTCGATTCCAACAAGTAATATTGCAGGGGAATATATTTCTGTGAGAGTCTCTACCATCCAATTCTGGCAAATGAATTTGCCCTCTCAATCATTGGCTGCATATCAGATTTCATGAAAATAATCCCCAACGGAAGAGCTCGTGCATCTGGATGCTCATCTCCTAGATTAATCAGGATTTCGATAATATCATGTGAGTCAGCGCCATAATCAACTTCACTGTTGTGATTCATAGCAGCTTCCAGCAGATCCAGAGAATACCCTGGTAACCCTTGGAGCTGGAGCACGACCGAACAAAAACCCCTGTCCTGACCAACATAAAGGATGAGTTTCTGTTTATAAAACTTGTTCATCCTTCTCAAGGCGTTAGCTGATGGGCAAGCATATGCTGTGATATCACCGACTTTCACTTCCAATTTGTTCAAGTCAGACAAAGCTATCACTTCGACATTATATGATTTGCAGGCCAATGGTATCATCTCTCCAAACTCAGCCTGACATTCATCTTGAAAAGTGAACTGGGCATAGATTGTATCGCCAGCAGCGCTTGTGACCTTAACTCTCAGAGAAGCTTGTAGCTCCACAAGTATATCTTGATTGGTTTCCAACTGAGCCATCAAGACATTGTCCACTAGAGCCACGGCCAACTTGGAAGCAATTTTGGGCGACATCGTTGCGATTGAGAGATGACGATTATTTGATACCTTCAAGTACTTCTGGCACCTTTTGGCTCTTTCAATGATGCACTTGTCAAACTGTTCGACAAACATCAATGACAAGTCAGTAACCGTTGCAGTAGGGTGGATCTCAGCAAGCTCGCACAAGATTTCGTGAAAGCCAAGAACGTTGACTTCAATCTCATCATCAGCCTCCCCATTAGCATTAGCCCTATTCTGCTCAAGGGTAGCCTCCAAACGCTCCAATGAATCACTTGGCAGACCGTTGAGCTTGAAAGCACACCAACATAATCTAGCGGGACTCCCAAAAGTACCTCGAACTATAATACGCCCGTTGAATGCACGGCATGACATCATCTTCAAATTTTTACCCGAACAAATACCGCCTACTCTCACTTCTGTTTCAATAAATTTGCTCAAGCTCATCGTTCCACTAGGCCATTGATCCACCATTACCATCCAACAAGGTCTAAACTGTTTTCCGCTCCGAAAATCTCCTTGTGCATAAACAGGTTCACCCTGAGGCCCAGTGATCTCGACTTTCAGAGAAGCATCCAGCGCTGCTCGCAAGATTGGATTGACCTCCACTTGCTCTGCCAATGCCCTGTCCCTCAGAATCTGGGCTACAGAAGATGCTGCGCTATTTGATGGTGCCGTCATAGTTGAGAGAAGTATGAGATTGTGGCCGGTATCACACCAGTGGATGTGCTGAATAAGTAATTCAGATTGAGTGCCTGCGACCTGTAGATCAAAGTCACTTTCAGTCAGTCTATTGCTGATGTTGATAATGTGCATTCAGTCAATAACCATCAATCAGAACCTTCCGAGTGCCTACCTTCTACCTCTGTGCGTTTGTCCCAAGGATTACCGGCAAATCCTCCTGCGTGCATCTATCTCTTATCTGCTTGTGTTGAAACAAGTCTCTTTTGCTGCACCAGTAAAAACAACTCCTCAAGGGTAGTGCTGCATTATCAATTAAGACTACTACAGCTCTCTAACTTCAAGTAAGCCCATTTTTGTTGCATCCTGGTCGTTTCACTACATCATGAACATCATAGTCATCAATCAATACATGCCACAGCGTCTCTATCCAAACAACTTTGCTCTTTCGTGCACATACCTGCCCCGAAGTAAAGTCTTGATAATTTCAATTCATTTGCCAATAGATCCAATTTGGGCAAATGACTTTGCTCTCTCAATCAATGGCTTTTCAAGAGAATTATAGAAACCTGTTTCTACCGGATGAGCTCGTGCATTTGGGTGTTCATTATCTAGCTGATTCAGGACTTCGATAATGTCATGAGAGTCGGCACCATATTCTACCTCTCTATTGTGATTCATAGTAGCTTCCAACAGTTCCAGAGACTGCTTTGGCAGTCCATGAAGCTGGAGCACAACCACACAAAACCTGTTACTACGACCAATGTATAGAATGAATTGATTTCGTTCGCAGAACTGATTCCTCCGTCTGAGAAAGTAAGTTGATGGACAGGTATATGCTGTGATGCCACCGACTCTCACTTCCAATCTGTTCAACCCAGACAAAGCTATCCCTACGACAGGTGGTGTGCAGGCCATCGGTACCATCACACCAGACGCACATGACCGTCTGTCTTGAAAAGCGCCCTGGGCACAGATTATATCACCAGCAGCGCTTGTGATCTCAACTTTCAGAGAGGCTTCTATCTCGTCATATATAGCTTGATTAGTTTCCAATTGGGTCATCAAGACTTTGTCCTTAAGAGCCTCAGCCAAGGTAGCCACAAGTTTGGGTGGTCTCATGATGATTGGGAGAGTAAGATTACTTCTGAGGCTACCCTTCGATTGCTTCCGGCATCTTTTTGCTCTTTCGGTGACACACTCAAACTTTGTACCAAACGTCACTGACAATGCACAAACCGTCGTAGTTGGATATGTCTCTGCAATTTCACACAATACCTCATGAATGCCATTGTCAAGAATGTTGACTCCGTCATTATCCGCCTCCCTATTCGCATTAGTATGAACCATTGCCCACACATGAACCTCCGTATTCAGCTTCTGGACAGTATCCAAACGCTCCAATGAATTTTCTGGCAGACCAATAAGTTGGAAACTACCCCAACAAAGCCTAGATGGGCTACCAAAAGCAATAATAATGCGCCCCATAGAAGTGTGGATACCTGCTGTCATTTTCCCACTTGTAAATATACGAGTGGCAATGCCACCTACTCTCACTTCTGTGTCCATAAACTTACTCAACGGCATCGCTTTACTAGGCCATTTATCCATCCATACCATCCATTCACCACTTAGACCAACCCGTCCTCCATCTCGAAAATCTCCTTGGGCATAAACAGGTTCACCCCGAGACCCAGTGATCTCGACTTTCAGAGAAGCGTCCAACTCCGCTCGCAGGATTCCATTGACCTCCACTTGCTCTGCCAACGCCCTGTCCCTCAGAATCTTGGCCACAGATGATGCCGCGCAGTCTGTTGGTGCCGACATGGCTGAAAGAAGACTGCGGCTCTTGGGGATGCGCTGGATAATTCAGTAAGAGTGTGATTCTCAGCGGATCCTTGGGTCGCTTCCAGTCAGCCAATGCTGCTGGATGATGTGTGCATTCAGTCAATAACCATCAATCAGATACTTATTAAGACTTTATGAAGTGCTGAGTTAAATTGCCTCTCTGTAGTAGGTACCTTCTGAGGTGCATCTATCCCAAGGCAACCGTGTGTAGCTTATCATCTTCTTGTGCTGAGACTTGCTGCAGCTGTGCTCAATAGCGTGCATACCATGGGTAGGGTGTGTTCGAACAAGAAGTGACCCCGCTGTAGATCCCTTTGATTATCAATGAACATTTCTCTTGAACAC
Source organism: Thalassiosira ordinaria (assembly GCA_036939695.1). Lineage (NCBI taxonomy): Eukaryota > Bacillariophyta > Thalassiosirophyceae > Thalassiosirales > Thalassiosiraceae > Thalassiosira > Thalassiosira ordinaria. The sequence continues at coordinate 5,171 of JALLOX010000056.1, read as the reverse complement.
AGCCTTTGCTTGTCATATTGATTTCATGGCGTGATCAGGGTCTAATGACAAGACTAGATGGGACTCCAATGAACGCAGCCACTCAACTGGGGACCAAAGGGAACGAAAAGCTATTTCACATGCTCAGTCTTCACGCTTCCATAAGGCCAGGCCTCCCCCACCTCCCCTTGCAGTAGCAATATTTTCGTCTGCACTTATCCAATCAAAGAATGCTCTCCTACCCGAATCTGCAAGCTTCTCATTGTTTGCACTCCCCAATCCAGTACTGGCTCCAATCTTGGCTACTTCTTTCCTCCCAAGCTTGATCTTGAGCAACCCTAGTATCTCAATCATATCAAAGTCAAACTCTAACTTTCTCTTGCGCTCATCAAAGTCAAAGTCGCCACTGAATCGAATCAATGGAAGGTCAAAGGGACCATAGATTCCGTTTTCAATAACCTTTGGCTCGACGGTAGCATCAAACTTTTGGATAGCCTTCAAGGGAAAGTAATTGACCCGGCCTCCCGACTTCTTCTGCCTTTCTTTCGTACCCGTGGTAAAGATAAGCCGCCACTCTCCAGAGATGTTGTCCATGATATCTTTTGCAAAGGCTGCCTTGTCCTCTTTGAACTTGAGTTTGCAGTTATTTTCAAGTGATTCCAAGGCATCAAGAACTCTATCAGGATTTTCCAACTTGGTTTCAGCTGCGCGGCATAGAAGCTCCTTTGCCTCTTGAATCTCTACATCCGATGCCGATGCTGTCGTTGTCGACGCCAGGAATAGTGCAGAAGACGTGGGCTTTGCAGCGGAAATAGAAATACGAGCTGGCGTAGAGAAGGCTGAAATAGATGCTGTAGCGCCAAGCAGCCAAAGGCAAGGGAGAAGACTTCGCATCATCTTGGTGCAGTTATTAATTTTTTGTGGATATGCTATGGAGATCCTTTGAGAGTGCGTGAGGCGGCAGGAGAATTTTTCCAAACCAACGATGAAAGGACTCGAGACCGAGATCGATCGAAGACAGAAGAGGAAGATGAGAATTGAGATTTGGGATTTGGGATGTTATGTGAATGTCGGCTTCCTCGCTTGCTCCATCTCGACTGTGGATTTGCAATTTTTTTGATTGATGTTGTTAGCGTGTTGTTGTTGTTGGCGTTCAAAAAGATATTCCACAAAAAATCTTCTTTTTGAGAGACCTACGTATTCCTACGTTGCCATAGTAGTAGATACGTGGTCGCCCGAACCTCATGAAAATGACTCACTCCTCAATCACCTCTCACTCTCACTCCTCTCCTAATAACAATCACATCTCGTGCTCAGAATGAATAGTATGAGTACCACAGAAAAATAGAAGGCTCCATTGAGATTAACATTATTTACTGATCAACCATGAAAGGAATAAAATCTGTCGCCGCGTTGGCAGCTGTCTGCACGCTTAGCCTACCATTCCAGACGTCCGCCTTTGCTCCAACTCCATTTGGCCAAACAGCGAAGAAAACTGAGCACTCAATCAACACCGTCCCTACAGTGGGAACTTTCTCTTCGGTAGACAAACTTTTCATACCTAAGGCAAACAGCGATGGATCCGATGGGACCAGCACCAATGCAGGAGGTTTCTTTGGTGATATCAAAATCAACCCCCCCTATGCGGTGGCATATGTCCTGTTTCTATCCTACGCCTATGTGAGATCAACAAGTGAAGCTGAGGGTCTATCCATGGAAATACTTCAGCAATTTCTTGCAGATCCGATAAACCCGGGTGTCAACGAACTATTTGTCTCAATTTTCAATATACTTGGGCTGTATGCTACTCCATTGGCTTGCTTGTTGATGCCAGGAGCTAAGAACCAAAAATTACCCGCTACACCTTTTCTTTTGGGCTCCATGTTTGGAGGGTATGGAGTTTTGGGTCCCTATGCAAGCACTCTGACGCCCAATCCTACACCAGTGTCGAAGAATGAGCTAGGATGGTTCACTGCCAATGTTCTTGAAAACAAGCTGTTCAACTACTTCATTGTTCTCATGTTTGCATCAGCATACATTACTTCTGGAGCCCTGGGTGCACTCCTTAGTGATCCTGGATCTTTGATTGAAGGGTATGGGGATCTCTTTTCTAAAACAGCAATTGTGTCGGCTTCATCCGTCGATTTCCTTATACTGACTCTCTCTGCGGCATCCTTTGTACCTGATGATCTATCGAGGAGAGGATACAAGGGTGGAATAGCTCCTGAGGTGATCGCTGCACTCACTGTCCTGTTGCCTGGGTTAGGGGCTGCTCTGTACTGCGCACTTCGGCCTGCACTGGAGGAGGAATAGAAAAATCTTTTTGGGCAATGAACTGGAAAAAAGGAACAATTAATCTCAAATTACAGAAGAGAACTACTGAAGGCAACTCGTAGAGATCAATCATTAACCTCAACTGAATTCCTTTGTCGCCGACCACACAAGCCAAAAGCATAGCAATTTACATCAGCTGTTATAAATTAGGCCTAAATTGCTTTCGCTTTCAAAATGATTTCACAGCTGCACCTACACTTTCCACAAAGAAATTAATCATGTATGTTATTTGTGCGGGTGGAACTGGCGGCCCCCCGCTGCAGCGATCGCAGCCTGCTGCTGTGCTGCTGCAGCAGCCGCCTGCTGCTGTGCAAGGAGAGCTTGCTGCTGCTTGCTCGCAGCACTTAACGTCTTAAGCTCCGTAATAATGTTGGCGCATAGAGTCATAAAGGAGAACGCATCCCCGGTCATCTTCTGAAAGTCCAGAAGGTATATGCTTTGCTGCACCTTGTACAATGTTAGCCCAATCTTGATGCAGTATTCCTTTGTGCTTAGATCAGGCACAGAAACTGCATCAGTTGTCCCAATGCACCTTGTCTTACTTTCCATTGGCTGTTGCCTCCCATCGTCATCAATATTCATATCAGCAGCACCACCACCAGTATCCCACGCGCGATCAGGAGTTTCTCCCCCTGCCATTGGCATAGCAATCTGCCGTCTCAAGCTTTCCCGAGGCACATTTGGTCTCCATCTGCATTTAATGCGGTATGATGACAGCTGCAGCCACTCACATCCAAGCGCCATCAAGGCCTTGTAGACCTCGGTCATCACGTGCGCAGGATCTTTCTTACTTTGAATTCCAAGATACCACCGACGATTTCTACGCCCGTGCTGATGCTGAGCGATCATTCCAATGTTACCCGGAATTGATGATTGCATCTGCACAACATGCGGGCTACCCCCACTTGCAATGGATGAAGGAATTGAGCTAGGGGGTGGCGTGTGGGTTGTGCCTCCCCCAGCCCCTCGAGCAGCCCCAGGGTGAAGCAATGCCCTTGCCGCCTCTTCAGCCATACGAGATTGGCTCACTTGGCCATGGTGAGTTGAGGGGGAATTTGTGCTGCCATATCCGCTACCACCATAACTCCCAGGACCACTTCCCATGTATCCCCCCGGCGTGGCCCCTCGTGATCCCCCCGGGCTGAAGGCAGGGGGGGTTGCGCTTGCCGCCTCCCTGATTGCCCTCGCCACTTCCATGACACGAAGGCGGGTGTGTTTGTGATCTAAAATGAGTTCGTAGGCAACACGAAGGTCTCTTAGAACTTTCGGCGCGCCATCCTCGCGACTGTCCTCCAGCGACGCCGCACTTTCAACAAGCTCTCGAGTAATTAAGGGATGGCTTGATTGATTCTGAGGGACACCGCTGGGCATGCCATTCATCATGCCCCCATTCGTTAGGTGCTGATATGCCTTATGAAATGGAAGCTTCATCACTTCATCAATAACAGCAGGGTCCACAACACGTTCCTGCTTCTCCATCAATTCAGGTGGATGGCGGAGATAGGGTGGCAACTTATGCTGAAACCAGGGATGAAGGCGAATTTCAGGGATGGTGATTCTTTTCATAGGGTCCACTTCCAGCATGCGAGGTATCAAATTCCTTGCCAGTTGGGACAGGTGCGAAGGCAGACTGTACATGCCGCTCTTGATCTTCTTGAATAAGTTGGGGATGGATTCATCATCGAATGGAAGCGAGCCACACAGCAAGGCGTAGAGGATGACGCCACAGGACCAGACATCTACCTCAGGACCTGCATATAAATGACCACTGATAACTTCAGGGGCGGCATAGTTGGGGGAACCACATGATGTTCGAAGGAAGTCACCATCCCTCATCAAGTTGGACAAACCAAAATCTGCAATTTTTATGTTCAAATTAGAATCAAGCAAAAGATTCTCTGGCTTCAAGTCACGATGAACAATTTTTTGGAAGTGACAGTATTCTACCCCTGAAATAATTTGATGAAAGAAGTTCCTTGCCTCATCTGCCGATAACCGTCCTTTTGACACAATGTAGTCGAACAGCTCTCCGCCAGAAACATATTCATTCACTAAAAAAATATCTGTGGGGGTATCGATGACTTCATAAAGACGAATGATGTGTGGGTGCGTACATAAATGGAGAATATTAATTTCCCTCTGGACCTTTTCCTCCATGCCAAGCTGCTTAATCTTAGCCTTATTTAGGATCTTCACAGCGACTTTATGGCCCGTGATCGCGTGCGTAGCAAGTTTAACCTGTTGAAGTGAACATGGACAGAGAGGGGCGATTCATCTAAGTTTAAGCGTCCGGGGGTAATCGGCTGAAGAGGTTTGGTACAACAATAAGGCCGGCAAAAGAAGGAGGGCAATATTATAAACGTCACCGTCACTGATGACATGTGACATGAAGTTTTATTCAGGCGGCAAAACAGATAAATTGCAAGAAGCAGAGCCAAAGACAGTGATGGGATATGGACACCAATAGACATGGCGAACCCCTCAACCTCATGAGCACATCGACTTCCCGAGCGCACCATCGCAAATGACGAGGGCTGAAGTACAAGCTCCAGTTGGACACCAAGACCAAGGCCGCATTCTCACCTTGCCGAAAGCACCGATCCCAAGATTTTTTCCCAGAACATATTGGCCGATCTGCACAGGCGGCTGCTCCATGGTATTAGCCTGATATTACAAGTCGTACGCTTGCTGAAGGTGTCCCCCTTGCTTTGGGGGAGGATGGGATGTGGGCTGTTGGGGAGGGCGGCAGTGATTGTTGGTTTCAATTCACCAAACGGAATCCGAGTTATGGTCACGCTCGCGAACATATCGCTTATTTGGTACTGGCGAGAGTTCTATTTGTGTATATGATCGCTGAA
>JALLOX010000055.1:0-18142 GCA_036939695.1 Thalassiosira ordinaria | reverse complement strand
TGCTGAGTGTTCGTCTACTCTTACTCATAACCAAAATTCACAAACTTGAGTCAAAGGCAATTGATTTCGTTCTTGCATTTCGTATTATCTCAGAGATCTAATCTGAAAGACAGATGGTACAGACGATAATGGGTGGTGTTTAGCACTCTTTGGTGCGAGGACTCGCCTTGTCTCCTTATACAAAGCTGCGGCCAGGTCTTGGCTTATCCGACCGCACCCGTCAGTAAAGTTCGCAGTCTTAGTCTCTACATCAGCCTCTTCCAACACTATCCTTGGCACAACGGATGTTGGAACAACATTAGAGAGCAGCAATGAAAATCGACTGATTTGCTTAGATACAGTCTTGATAGATGCAAAGTCACCATGTTTTTGACGCTCCTTGTGTGCATCTTCATTGGTGCCTTTGATTAAGAGGGCCTTCCTTTTCTTCAAACCAGATGTGCTGCAGCCAAGGAAAGAGTATAGGTTGCCTTGGATGTGTATTCCATCCTTTAGGATCTCAACTACCACGGGAGAGGGGATAGTCCGTTCAAATTCAAGGAAGAACAGGTCATTTGCGACTCCTCTCCCCTCCAGGAACCTCATTACAAACCTATTTGATCGTCCTTTCTGTGCATGCTCCACAGACTGGATTTGCTCGGACTCACTAAGCAAAATGCTTCTCAAGCTGTTCCTTGGTAAGACTTTGTTTTGATCCCAATAAAATGGGAGATTGATGCTCTTGTAGAAAGTTGCCACATCACCTGTTTCTTTTTTGCTCTTGCCTTGCCTTTTCTTTGGTTTGCTACTTCGCTGTTCAAAATATGACAAAGATGACAATGGTGATGGCAGCGTGCGTGTTTGAAACGCCTTCTTGAGTATTTCAACCTGCATTGAAACATTGGCCTGCTTGAGATGATGGAATGGCACTCTCAAGCAATGTAGTATCGCAATGTAACGGTGTTCCGAATCATGATTGCCATGCGAGTCCATTCCAGTGGTGCTAGTCACAAGGACCACAAGAGATTTTCTGTATCTTGCAAGAACTTTATTGAATTCGTCGTTACTCTTCACGAATCGCGATATCAACAACTTTGCCTGGGCATCACCGTGACCTCCATCTTGTGATGGTATCTCTCTGTCTGATGCAGCAATCACATCAATGATGCTCCCTTTACTGCAGTAGAACTTGCCAAATCTACGCTTCTCGTTATCTAGTTGTGTCTGGAGATCTTGAGGGTCTTTACTGATCTTGCCTCTCTTCCACAGAGAATCAACCACAACGTCTCTACTCGCCGACCCCATTTCTTGGAGCTTAGCGAGTAATGCCGACACCGATTGTTCATCTGGCCCAACAATGTGGACAGACATTGCAGATAGAGCCATTGTTATAAGTTTCACTTTCCTTGACTCGTCCTACGATGATGTCGACAATATTCACAAGCAAGGTACAACTAAAGGGATTGCCTCTTGCACCACGACCAGCTCACACTACTGAACTGCACAACTCTGGAGGAGAGGAAGCTTATTCGTTGTCCACTCAAATACCATACTCTATGTGTGAAATTTTCAGGCGCCATACCTTTTTCTACGGGGTTACGGGAATCAACCAAATGAATATGGAATATTGACAACTTTTGACTGAAAATACGATTTTTTCGAACTTTCCTGCGGGAAAGGTATAATAAGTTGCAGATCCAGTCACATGTCATTGGATGCGGTAAAATAAGTCGGCGCGCGATTTAATAAGTCACCACAGATCTTTCGGATTACCATTAGTAGTCTTGAAAGATCTGTGACTTATTTTTACTTACACCACATACATCGGATGACCTGCGACTTCTCTATTTTACCACATCGTTATCGTGACTTTTTACCTTTCCCGCGGGAAAGTTCGAAAAATCAATCGTATTTTTGTGTATTTTCAGTAAAAAGTTGTCAATACGGTTGATTCCCGAAACCCCTACAGAATAATCTGAAAATTTCAGTATCTTTGCTTCACAGTAAAATTCAAATGTTTCTATTCTTGTGTGTGTGTGCGAGGCACCTCTTGACCAAGCTAGAGAGAGGTGTCCATTCAAACCACCATCCTTCGCCATAGACTCACAGTTCAGTTTGATAGAGAAGACAATGTTGTTCTTGGTGGCAGTCCTCCTTGGCATCCTATGCCTCTTATGGGCAAAATAACGACTAATCTCCGACAAGGACGATATCCTTTTCTCCATCTTGAAGAATACAGCTCCAGTCGCAGCAGCAGAGGAGCTCACGTCTTCTGGTGCTATGACTTGCATGCGGAAGTTGGACGGGCGAAACTTGCTGATCACCAAAGGTATAGTCGTTATACCTTCTGTCTCTAATGTTACACAGATCCAATTTTCCTCACTACATATATGATTCCGACTGCTTCTGTGCTAGACCCTAATGTCGCAAACTATATATTTAATGGTAGGTCGAACACCAATTATGTGCGGCGTCCAGCAAATTATGAAGGCCTGAAGAGCCTTGGCATGTACAACAGAGGTCTAATCTGGAACAATGACATTCCAGGCTGGAAAAAGATTAGAACTTGTTTTCAAGATGCCTTGGATCACAAGAACATTGACAAGGCTGCATTCACTATAAAACAGAATCTAATGGCTTACTCGCGGAAGGAGAAGTTGACATGATGAATATCTGTCGCAGACTAACATTCAGGGCAACTTTGCGAACATTTTTTGGCATTGATGCCTGTGATTACTCTTCAAAGGTTAGTAAATCATATCTGAATCCAAGTCAAGTTCCTACTTGTGATCCTCATGCCTGCACCTTTCTTGATTTGACAGGGAGTTAATGAACTCGTAAGAAGATTTATGGTACTGATCTCTTCGATTTCAAATCCTGGTTATCCTCACAACACTCGCCCCATTCAATTTTCTTTTGCCAATGCCTTAGCAATTTATTGATGCCATTGTTTCCTACTTCAAGGTATGCTTTCAATATGCTTGGCATCGTGCGGCGTGTATCATATTCACATATCATTGCCCACATGCGGTCACTATTTTTCATTGCAGGCATGGGAATTCTTCCTCCTTCGGCCCAAAAGGCATTGGGATAGTAAGCTCGTAAAAGAGCACTCTGCATCCGTGAATGAGCTTCAATACCATGTGAAGAATATGCTTGCATCTATTGATGTTCCTGCTGAGGAGTCTGACCTGTTTGTTCATAAAGTGAGTGACATTTGTCAAAAGCTACAAGGATCGCATGACGACTCTGAGCTACTCATGCAATCATCGCTGGAAATGATGCTGGCTGGCACGGACACGAGCTCTGTGACCGCATACTATGCCCTCCTTGGCTTGGCAGGAGATGAAGAAATGCAAGCTAATCTGCGCAGTGACCTTGACAATGAAAAGGACGTGTCAAAATCCAAAGTTCTGCGCAGTGTTGTTGATGAGGCGCTTCGATTTAAGCCAGTGGGCCCAGTTGTGCTGAGGGAGGCAGTTGAGGATGACCACAACTTTCCCGGCTTTAGCATGAAAGGCGGCACGGCCATTCTTGTACACCTCGCTGAGATGAATTTGGTCGAAGATATTTGGTCATCAAATGCCAAGACCTTCTGCCCAATGAGGTTCCTCGGGAACAATACAAGCTTGACTGACAAGACTTATGTGATGACTCAGGGACTATTACAGCCACTAGATATTATTGAAAGTGAAGCCTCTAGGTTGTGACGGAGCTGGTCTTTATGCTGAGATTGAGGCATCTAAGCTCTGTCGAGGTCAAGGCTGTTAAGTAATGATCCATTGGGGCTGCACCAAAAAAAAGGGAAGTAATGTTAATGTCATTCTATTTTTCATGAGTCTGCCTCGCACTTTCGTTGTTAAGCCGGGAATTCCTGATGCTTCAAAGATTATTGTCGATACAAGTAAAATTCTATTCTACAACATCAATGTATCATTATTAATCATGTAGTCTTCTACTCCTTGTATACAAAATAAGACATTCACAATAGCAGATGGGAAGTCTTGAAAAGGAAGCGGGCATATATGTGATCATTTATGCATGGAGTCTTGCAACATCACACACTCCTATTTCTGAGCCTTCTCTTTAGTGGTCTATCAAATTCCAATGCTCTTGGCTCCTTCACCACTGTTGCAATATCTCCTTTCCCCTCAAATAAACTTTCTTTTTCATGGTGTTTTGATATCCGTCTGCCAAACACTTCCCTCTCCACTTCTTCTCGTCTCTGCTGCTTTTGATGTTGCTCCATTCGCCTCCGGCTGCTCTTGCTCCCAGATGAGTTGCTGCTGCGTTTCGTAGCTGATGGTTTCGTTGACTTTGCACTACTACTGCTGACGGTACTGCTGCTGCTGCTACTGCTACTGCTACTCAGTTTGGTGGCCTTTGACGACGAGCTCTTGGCAGTCTTGCTGCTCTTGGAGGAGCTCTTTGCCGACTTGCTCAAGTCAAAGTGATCGAATATGTCGCCGCTGGGCATGGATAGGCCAGGCTTACTCGACTTTGATTTTTGGGGCTTGCTCGCTTTGGTGCTTGATGGAGATGGTTTGCTCGATTTGCTTGTTGTTGGCTTTGATGGAGGTTTGGTTGGCGACGGTTTAGGCGGCATGGTAGTTGGGCTACTTGGCATTTTGCTAGTAGGACTCTCAGTGGGCATGCCAGGGGGGCTTGTGACAGGCTTTGACGTTGGAGTTCCAGGAGGCACGGTTGTGAAGGGTGTGGGTGGTGACGTTGGCGACTGAGTGTCAGCTCCCGATGAAGCTGGACAAAATTCTTCTCTGGCAGGTTCCAGCTTATCCTGATATGTTTTGAACCACAATGCATAGGATTAAGGTCGGGAAGTCAAAAGTTAGATCATAGTTATGTAACAGTAATGGCGAGACAATGACAAATAAGCACATAACATGATGTAGACACTTACAAACATTGTCCAACTGAATGCATCACCAACCTCTACGGTAACATCCTCCACCCCACATCCCATAGTATACGTCCACATGACCCTATTTTTCACAACCTCTCCACTTTCTGTCACTCCAAACAGTATCAAAATGACACCACCAGGCACATACTCCAATTGCTCATCCAATGACATTGCTGGATCGAGCATGGCACTGATGGACGTGAATGAGAGCGTGTAGTCTGTAATGGTAGAAGACGGGTCATTGGGTGGGAACGTCACATTGATGTACTGATCGTCCTGATTGATGATGGCCATGTTCGCCGAGGTGTCCATTTCCAGGAATTGGGCCGAAAAAAGACGGTTTGGGATGAGTTGCGTTTGTTCGTCTCCTCCATTGTTGATAGGGGCAGGCATAATAAGACCATCACCATCACCATCTGGAATCATATCATCAATGATGATCTCTTTGCTGTCAAAATACATTGGAAAGTTCATCCGTGCCGCATGGTATCCAAGGTCATTACTGCTACCCCTGGAATACAAAAACATGTTTTCAACATTCTCAAGGATATGCACCTCATCGGGTTCAACCAACAACTTTGCAAAGCTTACAGTCGTGAGACCACCTTCCTGAGTCACAGAAGCATCCTGTAAAGTCTGTCTGCTCCCATCCATGACCACAACTTCTGCCGTAGACTTTCCTCCCAAATCATACTTGAGGACACTTCCATCGCCATCAGTTGGCAGAGCAATGACGGCCTGGCTACCAACCATCTCGCCATTGCTGGAAAAGCCAAAGCCTACCCACTGATCGCCAATGACCTCGAGGCGTACGCACAGCAAGCCGTTATTGGCATCCGGCGGATTGGACGGGACTAGTGCATAGTACATGATTGCAACATTTTCCTCGAGGATCTCAAACAGGCCCAGGGTTTCGGGACACTTTGGAGCCGTGTCTTCAATATGGCCATCTTTGACAATCTTGTTATCATCATGTCCATGTCTGTCCTTCCTCTTGTTGAGACGGCGCTCTTTGTCTTGCACATGATTCAGATCAGAACCATCACTGGTTGTACTATCAGCACCACTATCATGATCAGCAGCTCTCATTTGATAAATCTCCTCCTGTCTCGCCTTGAACTCTGGAAATTTGGTAAAGAATTCATCGTTGGGAGGAATGGACACCCACCTGTCCAATAAATTCATATCTGCACTTTTTGTCAAGCTGGCAGCAGCCTCTCCAGCGAATGATTCACTCATCAAATGCCTCCTGCCATTACTCACAGTGGGAGCATAAGTTGCATCATCGGTAGGAAAGGGTGTGAGATAGGTGGGCCAGGACGTTGTAGGCTCGTAGGATGGTGTGGATACCGCTGCAGGTAGCGTGGGTGCGGTAGGATTAGGATGAATGTACCCAGCATACCTTTCAAGGATGCTTGCATCATGATGCTCTGGCACAGCACTACGCAGATGAAGGCCATTGATATGTCCCTGAGATGCTGTAATCACGGCAGGTCGAACCTGCTTCTTAACCGTCGCGGCTTCCATCATTGTTGCCACCCGCGGCTCCACGGCATTCCTGGCACCGGCATCGCCCTCGGGCGTGGGAGAATACGTGGGCCAAGGAACTGTGGGTGCCCACGTGGGAATATCAGTATTGCTCGTCCCTACAGGTGGTCCACCATCATCACCAACGGGATCCAAGGTGGGCGACCAAGTAGGTGACCAAGATGGCATCTTGGTAATGTCATCCCCACGTATTCCATCATCGGGATCGACAGTGGCACCAGCAGGCGCAGTCGTTGTAATGATTGGATCTGTTGCATCAGGAGTAGGAAGGCCAGGAGGCTTGTTGGGATCAATAGTGGGACTCCAAGTGGGAAACCACGTTGGTATTGGCGTGTCACCTCCTCCTTCTCCAGCTGGAGGTAATGTTTCCACTTTTACCGGAGGCATACTGGGCGAGGCGGACGTTGCAATTGGCATGGCTACCGGTGACATTGTTCCAGGAGTCGTTGGCATCGCTACTGGCGACATTGTACTATCAGGAGGACTTGGAGTTGGAACAACAACTCCTGTGTCATCAAGTTCCAACAGACAGAGGGTTGCCTTGATGCCATTATTGGTCTTGAGCGTGTCTGTAGAACAATCTTGAGAAAAATCCAAGCGGAGATGGAATACTGTGGGCGAGCAGCTGCATAGTGAGGAGGATTGCTGTAGCTGACGCTGAGATACCAAGGGCATTTGCTGTTCGAGATTTGGAGGAAGGTAAAATTTCTCCATAAGATATTCACTGTTCTGCTGCTGGTGCTGTCTTCTGTCATCAACTAATGACACTCGTCGCTCGACGCCAGCATTCAAGTCTAGCATTGATTCAATGCCAGTGGCCGCAGCTGCTTTATCATTTGGCATTGCACCAACCAACGCTAGTAGCGCGAGCGGCAGCTTCATGTTGATATTTTCTTTCTGCCTGCGTCTAGTTCTTCTGCTGCTATTGCTTTTGTTCCCATGCAATGAGATCTTCATTAGCAAATCTCTCTGACAAATATATATATAGGGCAGATATGAAATTCCAATTCCGAGCAAACCAAGCAAGTGATTCAATATGATCAACAATTGGTGTCCAACCCAATGATATCAAGATCAATGTTTCTCTTTGGCAGGTTGTATCTCTGGTGTGTCTATTTCCGGGTATCAATGATATTCTGCCATGCAAAGCGGAAGAGAGGATTCCTGGGCAAATATTGAGATCATGACTTGGTGTATCAATATGAAAGTCTGAACAGAAAAAAAAATCGTCGACATACCTATCCTCGGCTGTAGTTGTACATCATATGCACCTCCTCATCCCTACCGACGATGCCATTTTTGTGTTGTATGATCCAGGGCGTTTAGCGGTTCATGTGCACAACACATGCATCTATCGGGTGAATACCGTGGGCGTGGGGTACAGTTGACGTTCGACGTTCGGCAGATCATTGTGTCATTGGCCAGTCGCGGCGGCAAATTTTGATCGTTCAGCAAGATCATGGATGGCCGTGAACTTCACGGTCGACTCGCGGTCATATCACGGTCGTTCGCGGCCGCTTCACGGTCACTTCACGGTCACTTCGCGGTCACTTCACGGTCGCTTCACGGCAATAAAAATAGTTCTTTCGTACAACTTCACGGTCACTTCACGGTCACTTCACTGTCACTTCGCGGTCGCTTCACGGTCGTTTCACGGTCACTCACGGTCATTTCACGGTCGACCGTGGTGCACGCACGGCCAATCCATGATCTTGCAGGTGATTGATGTCGGGAGCAAATTTTCATTTTTCAAATAGTCCGTTCGGTACTCTGATAATTGTCTACGTAGGAATATGTCTATGTTCAACTAGCTAGCGACGACATGGCGATAATCGCTTATTTTGAGAAGGAAAGTTAATAGTTTAGTTCGACGAACGTTTTACTCTAGAGGTACACAGATAAAAACGACTCTTCTTCCATAGGAATCAGGTGTCCAAGCAACATGATGGGATTGTCCAGGCAAAAGGGGCCAAGCTCAGAGTGAAAATGGAAAAGGGCATTGAACTGAGCTTGCTCTTGTGACATCAGTAGATCTCTTTATCTCTCTAGTAGCCAAACGGTGCGGCTATGGCTGGCGCCGAGCCATAGCATCGGCCAAAGCAAAAACATAGAGGTGTCCTTGAGACCACGCACCGTACTGGTTGCCCAGTGTGCATCCATCAAGGTAAAGAGTATCATCTGGAGAAGACAAATGGCCACAAATCCAAGGCAGTGTTGCTCCTTTCAGGGGCAGTTCCAACACAATTGCCTTCGATATGGCCCATTTTTACGTTTGATATGAAAATCTATGTAGAGAATACTCTCCCGCTAAGGCAATTCCAACACAAAACACAAGGAGAAGTGAGCAATTAATTCATCCAACCATTGTATTTCTCTTTGATCCTAGTATTGCTCCTGATACAAACATTCATTCAAAGAAGAAGGTCTCTGTTGATACTGCAGTGATGGGTGATGCGGCCTTTACGATGTCGATTGTGACACTAGACACGCACGATAACAATAATGTCCCCCACATTTTCCTCCGTCAATCTTTTTCTCAGTGTTTGATGTTTCATTTCAATTTGACGTTGAATTGAAGTTTGACCCTCTCATCAGTATTTTCTGGCATCCACTGGGTTCCTCAGAGGCCAGCGAGGACCGTGGGCTGCTGATGCTGAGTTGGGGCAGGAGCCCCCTCCAACAATCTCTGCCATGGGGACGCCACAGCAATCTCTAGCTCTTCTGCTTCGTTTCCACGCCTCAATTGTTGTATATCCAACTGTATTTTTTTAGTCGATTAAACACTACTACTAGTGAGAAGAGGTACTAGCACTTACTGACTGGCCAGGTGCCAGCCAAGGCATTTCTGTCACACCTCGTCCTAGTGGGCCAAGATTGCGCCCCCTTCTGGCAGGGGGAGGCAGCATAAAGCTACACAGACCTAGATTCGACTCACCGGTCCCATCTCATAAGGATGAAGACTGTTTCCGCCTCAATTGTTGACTTTAGAGATGGTTCCCTGCCCTCGCGGCTCTTCCTTAGGCTTGCCTCCGCCCACCCTGTTCCTGTTTGTGCATTCTATCTAGGATGACGAAGCTGTTGCCTCATGACACGCCAGGATTTGTTTCAATGACTGTTTCAATGATCGTTTCAATGATCCTTCGTCCTCCTTTTTCAATTTCTCCTTTTCCTTGTCAATAATGAGATTGCACCACTTGGTGTTGTCTTCCTTGTTGCTGAGGGCAATGTCTAGATATGATGCAATGAGTTGTGATGCTGTCTCCAATACTTGACAACAAAAGGGAGAGGACATTCATTTGAATTCCTACGTCTAAATAATCAAGAAGAGAGAAGAGTTACAACAACAACAATCACCTAAGAAAAACACTTTCCGTGCCCTCCAAATGCAGTGATCTTAATCTCCTTGATCTTGATCTTTTCATTCTGCTTTAAAAAGCACCTCAAATTGTTGCTCATGCAGAGAAATCATTTTGTTTCTTCTTTTTGTTTTGAGCCCACGGCATGGCTCCGGTCTTGTTCCTTCTTTCGCTTTTCTGGATAGTAGTAACTGAAAAAATCAGTTTTTTTAGAAAATTCCGTTTTAAATAGCGTCAGAATTTTTCAGAATGGCATCAGAAAATGAAAATTGCTTGCTTTACGATGCTTTCACCATGCTTTCACCTGCAATGACTACACAATAACCCCTTCGAATTGGTACTCTCGGAACATTGAGCATTCCACTGCCTTCCAAGCTCTGCCTTGTGTTGATCATGGCTGGACAGACATGGAATGCTCTCCAAATGATTGTAATAGGCCTTCTCCAAATAGTCTGTCACAGGCCTTCTTCAGACATCTTCCAAGCATGAGTTGTCAGCTCGATCCGAGAGCTCCTCCCGATTGCCGATCGTTCCTCGGGGGCATGATGAAAAGGATCCGGCTGAAAGATGACTGTTCATCTAGAGGTTGATCTAATCATATCTGTCCTCTTAAAATCCATTCTGCAAAGGTCTCTCATTTACTCTGTAAAAGTCTCTCTCTTCAATATCAAATCTTAATGGTAGAGTTACCCTTCAGTGGATCAACGGTCCACCATTGCCAGATCTAGTGCGCTCAAGTGTTCTACTCTACGAGATCTATCACCTATCTCAAATAATACATTGCGCTGCTTTGACTTACTCTCTGTAAAGAGGAGGTCTAGAATACATTATTGTAGATTCTCATCAATGGTAGATCTCGCCGGTGTAGATATTTTTAGAGTTGTGGTATCTTACCTACGGCTCTTAGACAGGAAAAGGACGGAGCTTAATGCTCTTCTCTACACCCAATTCTTGGCACTCTGGACACTTTGGAGAATGATGGCTATGAGGTCCACCATTGCCAGATCTAGTGCGCTCAAGTGTTTTCTACTCTACGAGATCTATCACCTATCTCAAATAATACATTGCGCTGCTTTGACTTACTCTCTGTAAAGAGGAGGTCTAGAATACATTATTGTAGATTCTCATCAATGGTAGATCTCGCCGGTGTAGATATTTTTAGAGTTGTGGTATCTTACCTACGGCTCTTAGACAGGAAAAGGACGGAGCTTAATGCTCTTCTCTACACCCAATTCTTGGCACTCTGGACACTTTGGAGAATGATGGCTATGTCTACAACATGGTACATGTACAACAAGGAGGCCAATTAGCTAAAGATCGTTCGCAGTTCAATTGTATCAAAAGCATACGAGTGTAAGAATGTACCCGGTACCCGTTGCTGCTTCGAGTATTTTGTACGGTGTTCGATGAGACTCAAACAACGAGCATCGAAGCAACAAGAAGAATTCGAAGCATACAAGCAACGAGAAGAATTCGGACTCAAAGCAATGAATGTGCTCAACGCTGTTGGTCAAACAACAACATTGGCGCCCAAACACTGATCATTTCGGGGGGTAGTCAAGTGCAGTGGCAGTTCTTGGCGGACTATACACACAAATCGGTGTGCAACCACTTCTAACACAAGTAAGCATTGTCCTGATGATCATCAAAATGTGAGCAGGAAGGTCTCGTTCCTTGATCTTGATCGAATCTTGGTCAGGCAGTTCATTCTGTATTGATTTTGTCTGCCCATCATCTTCATCATCCACCGCGGGACGATTAAGCAATTTTTTAGATTTCCGCTCGCCGTTCTGAAGCGGAATATTTTTTCCCACTGGATGGTATAGCCTTGGCTCGGAAAATCAAAAATATGTTTTAATTTACCTAGCCGTGGAACTCAATTACTCTGGCCAGACCTTTTTGAACTTGTTTGATAAAGCTGAGAAGTCATGCCTCTTACAGCATAATGACTTTCATATGCTATTTTTTCCATCCGCTGAGAGAGCACTGATCTTTAAATGTATCCTCATATTATTCACGTCTCCTCCTCATACCGGGACAGACACAGTGGAGGGAGCATTTAAAAATGATTGTCAATGTATTTGTCCTTCTCTTCAGACCATCATTCTTCCCCCAAGAATGTTTGTGTCTACGTTTTCACCTTCATCACCCTTGGAAGATTAATGCAGTCAGATGTTTGGATCATTGTGATGCTCCCCTAATATTATTACATTGCTCATCAAATCCCCCATTGTTCTTCGATACTCTGATTACCAACCCCATCCATTGGCAATGGCGGCATTTCTCACTAACCTTTTGTTGTCTTTGCAATTTGCGCTTAGGGCCAAGCAAAACCGACAACAAAGGAAACACCAATCCTGCATGGGAGTGCGTGCAGGAATGGGTTCTTGGGATGGTTGAAATGCCGGTCATCAGCGCTGGATGGTGCGTCACTATAGCTCAGTGGCCAACCCCCAGCTGATCCGGCACTAGGACTTCACTCCGTTGCAGTCCCTATGAGAGATATGGATCAATTGAGTGGATGGTTGCATTTTGTCCGGGGACATGATATGCATCGAACGTGCTGTTAGTTTTCATTGCCATTCCAAAAAGGGTGATGTGTATAGCTGCCGTAGGCGGCTCCTCCCACAGCTTACCCGCGACGGAGCCGGTGGACCGATGAGTCCCCCCTCAAGGAGGGATAAAAGATGTGTTTCATTGACGGGTGCGTCGCCTTTTGGTAGCGGTACTATTAGGCACTTCTGACAGACGCCATGGTGATACCACCACTCCGGTGTGATCAAGGTGATGCCTATGAACAAAGACACTTTGTCACAAAAAAAGCTGGCGGCAAGTTTAGATATCGCATTGTGCGTGGGAATTGATACTTGATAAGTAGAGCCGCGCCGGATTTCTGAGTCTGAGGGCTCAGTCTATCCTCAATCTGCGCCCAATCAAGAGGTAAGTGGCCAATCTTGGCCAACGCGAACCATGCAACATGTGTACATAGTGGGCCATCGCATGCTCTAGCATGGCAATTCGCGGGGGGCTGAGGATGGGGGAGATCCTTTGAACTCTAATCCAATCATCTGATACATCATGTTCGGTAGTGAGAACTGGGTGGCTCATGGTATCTTTTTTCCATGATTCCTCTTGCATCCAAAGTTCACCTTCCAAACATCATTCCTGTGTTCCATGATTGGCAAGGCACTTCTCAGGTCAGCGCCACTTTCTATTCAACTGATGGCAAGGCATTTAGTACAATGAACTACACACATTCATCCAGCGGACCTGCCGTGATGCCACCCACGGCATATGATATGCTCTTGATGAACTATATGGAACGGGAACAGCAGCTACATCTTGCAACAAACTTGAATCAACAATTGCAAGCAACCATTGATAAGCTACAGGATAAACATGCGTTTCGTCAGTCTGTGGCACAAAGTAAGGAGGAAACCCTAAAAAAGAAAATGACAAAGTTGGAAGAGGAGATGCAGGCATTGCAACAGAAAAATGAGGCATTGGCGAATCAATCAAAGCAAGCTGAAGTTGAAATGGCCAAACTCAAGGATGAAATCATGAGTACCTCCTGTCAAAATCAGCTTTCGGAATCCAAGCTACTACTATCCAATGGCCAATTGAAAGATGAGAGTGAAGACTTGAAGGGAGAATTGAAGAGGAGTGAGCATGTGATTGAAAGTAAGAATGCAATGTTGGATATACATCGACAGCAAATGGCTGAGATGGAAGACAAGATTCGTTTGTACGAAAAGAAGTTTCCGAAGGATGTGGATGTACCGAAACGTAAGTAGTTTTGTATTGCTGCTTTGGTAAGGATACATCCTACTTTATCGGTATCCATTTTCCATTTGTATTCATCAATTTTTTCTCTACCGCCATTCCAAAACATATCATGAATCATCACATCTATAAGTCATTGCACGAGCCAATGAAGGTGAACGCCTCTGGTCACGAATTGAAGAACGCGAGCAAAAGTATGCGGCTCAAGGCCATACCATTTCCACGCTACGCAATGAAAATGCTGCAATAAAAGGTACCAACAAGGTACTTGACTCAAAATTGAAGGAGTTGGAGAAGTGTTTT
Organism: Thalassiosira ordinaria; assembly: GCA_036939695.1. Classification (NCBI taxonomy): domain Eukaryota; phylum Bacillariophyta; class Thalassiosirophyceae; order Thalassiosirales; family Thalassiosiraceae; genus Thalassiosira; species Thalassiosira ordinaria. Next base: position 4,252 of record JALLOX010000055.1, on the reverse strand, counting down.
GAAATGGCGAATATTTCATTGAAAGGAATGAATGGAAGTGGTATGAGCAAGATTGGTGGCGATGGTAAGGTTGATATGGTATGGTTGCTATCTCAACTTCGAGATAATATGCGTCTCAAAGAGAGAGTTGGTGAATTAGAGGAGATTGTGGATGGCGAAGGATGGACTGTGATGGCTACAGATGCTGCCAATGGGTTCAGAAAGAGAGAGGAGGAACTTGCAGTAGAGATGGATAGGCTTGGCAGTATTGTCAAAATGCTCAATAGTCATGCAAAGACAGTAGATGGAGATGACTGTGATGTGGAGCTGCCATTGCTACTCGGAAAGCTCGAGGAGGCGCTAGTAATGTTAGAACATGATATTGGACTGGGTGGTGGCAGTGATGCACCAACCGAAGCTTCGTCGGATATTGCGTCGTGGAATACGGAGGAAGAGGAAAAATGGATGGAGAAAACAAACACTTCTTGCATTACCACGGGTGACTTCAGTGACCTTTGTTTGGCTGACATACATGATCCCGATGATGATTACTCGAGAGCTGAAAGAAATGATTGTGAGGGTTCACAAAAGGTGACTAGTGTGAACGGGGAGAATGTAGATGAACTTGCAGCGGAAAATGTATTGACTGGCATGCGCATCCAACATGATGCTCGAATGGAGAAGAAAGAGGGGGATAGCAACAGTTGGAGGGAGTGGATCAAGCCTACAGTCCAGTTGCTGACTAGACAGTGAACGTTTGTGAGAATATATGTGACTGGGAAGATATTTACTCCACAAAGAATTCCGTGTAGGTGCGAATGTAATAATACCATAGGTTGAAATGGCACATAGAAAGATCAGCAAACCCTGACTTCACGCCATCCATCATTAGATGTGGTGACCTATCAGTTACTATTTGTGCCCTAGTGGGATCGGTTATTTGGCCTCGAAAGGTCAGATTACGGCCACTGAACACAATTAAGGTGCAGCCTTTAGTTGTATTGAAGCTGTGAGGCTGCACCTACCAATCTGTGCTGATGATATGACATCTAAGCTAAGTCATATTGAGGCTGCACCCATCATGCCTTATAGAGGCGTTGTAATAACCAAGCTATACTGGGTCATGACCACTCTAGGCTGTATTGAGGCTATCTGAGGCTTTTTCTATTGGATCAATTCATGAAGCCTAATAATGTAGCCATGTTTCCCTAACCACACCCAGTACTAGAGATTTCTCCTCAAGATGAGAGTAGGACTGTACCAATACCTCAATGATCATCAGCAAGTAAAGTATGTCATGCCCCAATTTTACTCTGTTACTTGTGCTCACCATCAAAACACTTCTTTCAACTGAAAGAGCTGAGTGAGAAAGTGATGAGATAGCCTATCTTAACAAGACCAAGCCATATTGCTGTCTTCCGGGCTGTGTGTTCTACTAAAAGGATGTCATCATAACGCAAAGTTCATCTTCACATGCATTTTCTACGCCAATAACTTGTGACCATTTGGCAGTATCTAGCACCACCAAGCAGGTACATCACTTTTTCCCTTTCCTGGCATTTATCCAACCAAGAGATTGATATCCAACGAAATAATAAATGATATGAAAATGAATACCATTGCTTCATTGTAGAACACTATTGTATTGATATCTTTACAGTACGTACATTTATTTCTAGAGAAATAATGTACAATCTCGGCCTTTTCGGTCTCGCCCACTGTACCAGTTGTTGAAACCGACGCCTCTAGTCATTTAGATTGATGGAATCCAATCCTCACAGCTCTCTTTAGGGCCCACATTGATCGGATTTGTGATAAACGGGCAATCAGTTCTGGGTCGCTTTTCCCTTCTGCACGCTGCCGTGCTTGTTCCTTCAATACTGCACGTATGCATCCTGATCTGCATCGCAATGATTTCTCCAGTATCTCAGGAGTAAGGGCGTTTTCAATGCCAGTCAAGAGGCATCCTTTGAATAATTCAATTTCATCGTAGTTACCGCCTGATTTCAGCAAATAATATCGCATATATATTTCTTTGACATCCCGTTTCCTCTCTGATCTCATTGCATTGGTTTCTGACGAGGAGTAGAACACATCGTTTGCGTTTGCCTCCTCGTTGCTGCGGTTGTAGACTCGAACGTCTTTCACCATTGAAAACTTCACTGCTCTCTTTGATTTGTGAGGGCTCTTGAAGGAATCTCGTTTGTGAGGAAAATCTACGATGAGACGCTCGCCTTTCTTGACGCCGTCCGAATGTTGTTGGTTATCATACTGAGACATCATGGTGTTGGCTTTATATTTTATGGTTGGGTGATAGAGCTTTAATTATGAGCAGAGAGAGAGAGAGAGAGAAAAGCAGAGGTACCTCTGGAGAGAGGTGACGGGGTGAATCATCTTGGGCTTCTTCTCGGCTAATCCTGTGCGTGGTAGGTATGGTACCTATCTATCACCATCTCATTCTCTTGTCTTGGTCTCGCCGGGCTGATGAAGAGCACATCCACAAATAATAATAGCCAGCAGTTGCTTCAGTTGTCGCGGTCAACATGGGTTGATGATGTTCATGTTGCAAGATACTTTTGATGTCACGAAACCGTAATTCCTTCCTGGCAATTAACCAAGACCAAGAACATGGCCTTCTTGATCTTCTTGATCAGCATCTTGCTGCCTTCCTGCTCTCAGCCTGCATAGGTAACGCCCTCCATCCTCTCCAGCAGACCTGTGCCACATCTTTTGAATTGATGGAGTCCAAAACAAAACAACCGACCAGCAGCAAAGCAAATAAGACTTCTTTGGTTCGCACCAAGAGCAAGATCAGATTCAGGTCCTGACCCTTGAGTCACTTGGGATACATCATAAGTAATGAGACTATTAAGTATTTACTGGTTTTATATCAAATCATATGCATTCGCTGAATATCAGTGAGTTGAGTATTGCTTCAAAAATTTCATCATCATTTGCATCAGAGTCTAATTCATGCAGAAGTGGTACCCACTACGGAACTGTTGGAAAGTCCCGTATCCCTATGTAAGACTCTTTCACCTTCTTTGGCTGAGCATCAACCACCAAGATCAAGATATGATAGAAGGCTAAGAATGAATGGTCGAAGCGGGCAAAAATATTTTAGAAGACAGAGCAGAATCAAATGTCCGTGTGGCTTCCCTCTCCGCATTGAGCTTGCAGAATGACCATGAGCAAGGGAAAAGCCCTTGTGCTTCTTCTATCACGATGGAGGGATATGGATCACTCTTGCAGTGTGTTACGTTGACTGCTAAACCAGTACACAGTCTTGATGTACTCTTTGTTGACAAAGACAAAATAAGTTCCGAAGAGCAATGCGTCAGCTGAGCTTTTGACATGAAAGTCTTCGCACAAGGGAGTTGAGGAAATAGTGTACCTACGGGGTTCTTCATAATTATTGATGATTATTTACTCGAGTAGAGGAATGCCTCAAACCTAGTGAATAAATAGGGTGCGCTGCGCTATCATCAATTTGTGGAAGACTTTCATTGCCAGCAAGAGTACGTAGCTAATAATTTCTATTATAGTTTCTATGAAAAAATGCATTATCCTCAGCTGTCAAAATGCTCATAGTTCAAATGTAAATAAGCAATCTTTTTATATTATCTGCCATGTCACATGGATTTCGCATAAGTATAACTCTGGCGGAAAGTATTGCATCGTAGCTGAAGGCGAATGTATCATTTGCTGTATGGCTTGAAAGATCTGCCAATATAATGATTTTTGTAGACTCGATACTCGATAAATTCATGTGATTCAATTTCTAAAGACCCTTTCTTGGTAATGATTGATAAATGGGCAATAATGGCACCGAATTGGTATCATCACTCATCACACTCCTCATTTGATATTTCTAGCAAATGCTCAGGATGTAATTCAAATCTCAATCCCTCGTATCGTTTCCTACGCTTTTCATCCGTCTCTCTATTTGTAGATTCCATGAATTTCCCTTATTCAAATGATAACAGCTCGTTCCAAGTTTAACTTAGTACTGCATGCACTTACCTACTGGTTTGAATAGGTGCTCAATCAACTCAAAAACTCATTGCAGTACAGTGGAGTACCTCGAATTGTTCCTCGAATATTGGTGAATATTGAGAGAATATTATTTTTGACGCCTAAATTCATTTCTTTATGCGGTCCAGAGCCCCAATTTTGATTTTTTTGAGCTTTTTGGGCAGCATTTTTTATTTGGGATTTAAGTGTTTTTGGGGTATCCTAGACCATCGAAGACCTATTCTATGAAGTCATTACC
>JALLOX010000054.1:0-18738 GCA_036939695.1 Thalassiosira ordinaria | reverse complement strand
TTAGTATTTGCCTCTCTGAGACAATTCCAGCAATGGTTCTTAGGCCTTCTAACTCCCAGTAGTTCTTCATTTGTCATATAGTCTGGGATGGTGATCCGTTCATTTCCCTCTAGTAAATAAACACCGACCTCCGACCTCAGCCTCAGGTGGCACCAACTCAAGTGAATCAGAATTATAAATCAACTACAAACATGACTTTGTCAAACTTTGTGACTGCCATACGGTGAAAAGGAGGATGCCAAGGTGATGGTGGTTGAGGAGGGGACAGAGGAGAGCCCCAAGACTATTGTCGAGAGTGGAAGCTTGAGTCTGTGAATGTGGAGATGACCTCCCAGCTCCAGACGACAGTAGCCAAAATCAATAACCCTGTGGGGGTATATAGTTCGGCCGAAATAGCTGCAGGTTACTAATCCTCTAAGTTTGGCATTTGGCACTCTGAGACAGGGCATGGAACCTGGTGCTCTGTGTGTCTCCACCACAATTCACGACTGAAGGTTCTTTCCTTGCCGAGGACACATGACTGAGGCATGTCCAAACATGTCCTCTATCTCTGGAAAATGGCTGTTTGAATAAAAAAGAATGGCATTCTGGACTAGTCCATGACATGTTGTTAGCAGGAAGGTGCAACGTGCAACTCTGTGCAACTATTCCAAAAAGGAGTCTTAGTTGGTAGACCGGATTTGATACAGCAACTCACCTGGGGGTTGACGCGCTGCTGATGCCAGCGCGCAGCTGCTTCTTGACCGAACATCAAAAAGCTTCAAAATAGCGGCAAAGGCAAAGCAGGCAGTCCTCAACCTCTAGATACGAGGTGTGCATTGATTATTTTTTGTTTTTCATTGCTCCAGAAAGGAAGCTACCTAATTCATGATTGTCTGGGCGAGCACCCTTTTGATGGCAGTAGTGCCATCTTCGATTGCTTTCCACTTGCCATGCCACCGGCATCAGCAGACAAGTCCTGCCTGGTCGCGATACAAACCGTCTACTGGTGTATTATCTGATGGGAAAAAATTGCGCCACCTAGCTGCAGCGAGCAACAACGATGATGGCAATTCGATGGGAGAAAATGAGGATGAGAATAGAGTGCCTGTTGAAGTTCAGGACCTTCGACTATTTGTAACCCAACGGACAATTCAATCATTCATGTATCTTCTTTCATCTACACGGGATTTGCATACTGTGTGGTGGCTGGATAACTTTGTTCAGCCCATCACTATCAACAACTATTGGGACGAAGACGATGATCAAAAGCCTGGTGCGGAGGATACATTCCGTGAAAATGATAAAAGGTGCGATCTTGCTTCATAGTGTGACTTGTGTGTATGATCTTGCAAAATTTAATTAATATGATATCAATACAATTTCCTCCTGGATCTTTTTGTCATGAAACTTAAGGATTGGGAGCAAGCTATTGAACTATCATGGACTCTCTGCACTGAACACAACTCTATTTCCTGAATGGGACACATTTTTTACCTCCTTACTCGAACAACCTGATAGCGTTTTGAAGATATCAACTCCAAAGGAAGCAGGGCATCGAGCATATTCAGAATTTGATATCGACATTGAACCTGCCAGATTGTGTCTCAGGCTTTTGAGTGTGAGAGAGCAGATTGCTAGGGAATTGACTGATGATTTGAGGGCGATAGCAAATATGGGACAGCTCATATTCAACTCGTATTGGGAAAATGCTAAGCAACGAAGGGATACAAAGCAGACATCTAGCAGTGGCACTGAAGCTGCTGGAGATGCAGAGGAATCTTCAATAAAAGGATTTGACCATCCTAGCACAATGTACATCAACTTTGATCCTCGAGATGAGGATGCCTTTGCTCCATCTCCTCTTCGAAAGGGAAACTTTGATCTCCTGTATAATTTGATCACCCAGAGAGCAATAGCAGATTTGCTAGACAGTGAAGATGGTGTCGTTGTAGGAGAAGAGGAAATACAAAACAAAGCTTGCCAGTTATTCCTCGCCGAGTTCTACCAAGAGAGGCTTGAATCCCACTTTGTCGGTTCGCAATGGTATGGCAAAGGGGATGATTTCATTGAAGATCTCATGCTTGGATCACCAATCATGATGTCAAGGAAGGACACCAGCCTTGACGAGAAAGATGAGGAATCTGATGACTCGAAGGTTTCAAGCACGCCTCCTCTTGTGATCGAACCAATGCGTATTGCTGAACAGATTTTGCTAAAGCGAGACAAACTCGCATTAGAATGGATGAATATTACGAAGGATGTGCCATCAGANTGAACAGATTTTGCTAAAGCGAGACAAACTCGCATTAGAATGGATGAATATTACGAAGGATGTGCCATCAGATCACACAGAGATACGAAGATTACAGCTAGATCGCTTGACTGGTGTCGCAGAGACAACTCCTACAGAGATTATTTTTGGAGATGAGTTTCAGTGAGGCATATTTGAGACTTGACATATTCCCTTTTGCGAGGATGTTGAAACTTCGTTAGATTATTGCATAGCATACAAGATGTGGGGGGAATGAGACATTTTCCGGAGCATCAAGAGTAGCAAATGGATGTTCATGTCGTAGCTAATAAAGTTAATGTGCAAATGAAAATAATGTACAATAAGCCAATGTCCAAATTGATCAATTGCGAGAGGTATCATTTTTTCTGTCGCTTCTTCAGTGCAGAGGCGCCATAAGACATATCGGACAAGTTAGTGGACGACCCTGAAAGACGAGAAGCCAAAGCTACCAATTGTTGCTGAGATAGCTTTCTTTTTGAACCTTTCAATCCAACACTCCGGGGTGGACCAGGTGTTGCGGTAGCACTTCCGTGTTGCATGACCTTTTGCAATGGGACCTTGAGCATGTTTGGATCTTGATGTGGAATGTCACCGGAGGCCACTAAGCTCAGGAAGTCCTCAACACTATTGTGAGCCCCATTGGCAAGACCATCCTCTGCTCTCAATTGTGAAAATCCCGTCGATGATTCCACTCTCTTTGAAAATCTCTCTGCAGAAGTAGGGGATATAAAAGGTGTGAGATCCTCAAGGCAAAAGTGGTGTAATGAAGTGTATGGATACTTTCTCTCGATGACGTACCTGCATCAAAAGCACTGATACTGTTGGTGCTTGCCTTAGCATTCAGCAGGCTTCCCAAAGCTTGCTGAGAGTCCATACCCGACTTTAGCAGATTAGCACTCGACAAAGATTTGATGAATGATTCCATACGAGTAGACAGGTTTGCTGAGCTCTGACCATGATTTCTCACACTCTCATTGTAATTCCTGTTTAGCTCCGATAATATAGCTGTTGAGTTTGAAGATGCTGCCAACTCGACTAAATTTTCAACAGAATGAATGTCCATTGACATGAGTGCCTCAAAGCTTCCTTGAAGCGTCGACTTGGAGAGTGTCTTTGTCTGAGACTGTTCGTCACTCAGAGAACCTTCTCCGTTGACAATATCTTCCACAAATTTAGCAGCTGATCAATGTAAATAAAATATGAATAATATGAGGCCTTCCACGCCAATACAAGGGGCAGAAGCCCAGATGTTTCCATCAAAGAATGACTGCTGTACTTACCAGAAGCTGTCCGGGCCAGCTGTTCAAGAGCAGATTCAGTCCTTGGTATTTCCTCGTTCGAAGCAGCCTGCGCAAGACGATCCAACGAAGATACTGATCTTTGCATAGCATCCATAGCCTTTTCCGCGTCTAACTTTACATCCACCAACGGAGGCGTAGCTGAAACGGATACCTTTTGGGATTGTGCGCCTGGTGGAGGCATGACTACTTCTGCTTCTGGAGCCTTGGCCATTAACTTTTCTGCAAATTTTCCCTTTGGCTTGTAGGTAGCCGGTGGCCTTAGCCATGGAGGTGTTGGAGGTCGCTCTATTTCCAGTTCTTCCCTGACCTTCCCTCCAACATTTATTATATTTATTGTAGCACTGGCTGGGACAGTCGCCAGAGCTGCCCCAGTTGTAATTGTTGCAGAAACTCCGGGAGATTTGACTCGGTTCGTTTGAGCAACCCGGTCAAAGAATCTTCTCTCGAGCCTGGCAAGTTGGCGAGAACAATATGTGTGAGCATCAGATAGAGTGCTTTATATTATACAGAATTGGATCAGGAAAAAACTCACTCGCTCAATTCCACTCGCATTTGTTGAATCTGTTCCGGCGTTAGTCGATTGATATCCGCCACTCTCCTACGAAATACCTGCTTTCCAATACAATTGTTCCCCACAAACTTTTTGGATATTCTCATGGGATCGCAATTCAACAGCTTGGACAAAAAGTTACGCAAGGTTGTTCCATCTGTAAGTGGCAACAGTCCTGACTTGAACTCGTTGATGAGCCGTGCAGCGTAGGCTTCCTCTTCCGATGTCCATTTTCCTCGTCGTAGGGGATGTCCACTCTTCTTTTTGGATGAATTGCCACCCGAGTTTCCAGTATTGGTGGGGACAGTTTCAGGAGGAGGAGGTGGAGGAGGCATAGTGGGAGCACTCATGGGCAGATGGGAAACATGTGACACTGTTGAAGTCACAGGTGTTGGATGATGTAAAGCAGTTGTAACAGCAGGAGAGGGCGCTGGAATTGGTGCCACTGATTGTGGGACAATGGTACTGGATGTCATGTTTGGTTTTGGAACTTGCTGTCCATTTGATGCAGGATAAGTCACTGTACTGGAAGATGCAGTTGTTCCAACAACTCGTTTCAAGGTCTGAATCGATGGTATTTGTGGTGCAGGCGTGGTTGTAATATATGTTGTGGGAGCAGAACGCTGCTGCCCTCCCGCAATAGATGCTACATGTGCCGTGGCCGTTGTAGTTTGAGCAGAAGAGAGAACCGGCTGTGGGACCGCTGGCCGTGGTTGGTGCTGAGGAGATGTATGAATAGGTGATGGTACAATAATTGGCGTCGTCTTTTGAGTTAAATGTGCATTCCCTGCCAATGCTTGTTGCTGCTGCGTTGTTGGCCTTGCTACAGCTGATATTTGGGTTGTAGCAGATATTGCTGTTGGAGCCCTTGCAAGCGGTGACGGTGTCCCCAGTGAGGTTCTAGCAGTCACAACGCTAGCAGAGGAAGGGACTGTTGTGGGAACACGAGTTGTCATAGGATTTGGTGCTCGTGACACAGAAGGGATGGCCGTTTTTACCCCAGCTGATGCATGCACCAATGAAGAGTTAGCGTTACTTGAAACAGAAGCTGCTGTTACCGTCCCCACAGAACCAGCGGTACTTATCGACCCAGCCCCAGGTGCAGTAGGAGGCGGCGGGGGCATGGCGCTTGCATCAGCAGCCGCCGCTGCCGAGTTATTAGAAGTCACCCCGTGCTTCGGAATTGTCATTTGCTTCACATTATTTGATTGCATGGTTGTTGTTTCAGAGATGCTATTGCTGCGCACTTGAGATGACATTACAGGTTGCATTGTTTTGTTGGGTTCGTTCCTTTCACCTTGAATGAGAGATGTGACACAGCTTGCCTCAATGAGACTGCCACACTCGATTTTTGTGAAAATACCAGCAGCTACGATCGGCCTGGTGCTTTTGTCCTGCTATGCTTTGCTGCAACAGCGACACATGAGTGCTCTTATCAGTAGAATCAAAACCGATAGATGGCGTAGTACTCGCTCTGCTAGATAGTACGACTCCTCACTCTGCCTTGGCCTTGGCATTCGACGGCCTATCGTACAGCCAAATTCAGGGACCCAAATGATCAAAGAAGGCAAAGCCGGCCGCGTTTGGATTGGCAAGCAGTCTCAAAGAAAGGCAAGGAGGAGGGATAGCGGCGGCGGCATGCAAACTTTGGGACCCTTTCTCGCCTCGCCATTGTGAGTTGTGAGGTTGTTTTTTTTGTTGACGTTGCGTTTGACCTTGACTCGAGTGAGAGTCGAGAATAAGTGCACCAAGGACTTCTTGAAAGTGCATAGACAACAATCATCTAATAAAAGGCAACGATGGAACATGAATTTGCATCTAAATTTGTACCAAATAAGTGTAAATGTTCGTAATGAATGGTTTTGATTGAGCTTGGTATGACGTCACGGTCTGTCACGATACCACAAAAGTTCGAGTGATGCTTGATGTACGTCAGTGAACTCCCTTTCAACGCGGACTCCCCTTTGCAGAATCGTAAATAATGATATGTAGGATACCGGAGTGGAGCGTTGGATAGATACCTGGAAGGATACTAGGGTAATCTCTAAAGGCTGGAGATGGTCTAGAGAGATGTACCGTACTATTTTCGCTTCGAGAATCTAGTTGGTAATATCAATAGTTCAAATTAACAATTAACACCCAATCAAGAATCATATGCATACGGGTCTTTAGCCCCGCAGTCCCTTCGCGACCCAATATTTCCTTGTCCATCCGATGATGCATACCCTGCGAAGCATTCACACAAGCCCGTCGAGTGATTGCACAACCCCCGTCCTGAGCAAGTTATGTACTCTTTCGTTCCATCTTGGATTGTTGTAATCGTAAGTGCCCCATCTATATCTACAGAGTTTGAGACAGTCATTTCAGGAACATCTCCAGTGGGAGACATGAATTCTATGTTGATCAACCCTTCTGAAGCTCTGCATATCTGTAGTGCATCAGAAGCAAGGCTTGGTGCCCCGACATATATGCCCGGGTCAGCGTAGGAGACGGAGACCCTCTCAATATTTGACAGACCATTAAGTGCTGTTTCCAAAGTTGCTGCTGTGTCTGTAGCACCTACACTAATAGATTCGCCGCGAAAGCCAATCTGAAAAGATCCAGCATCATTGCTATCAGTGCAACTTAGTTGGTGGACTTCATTGTCTTGGTGTTGTGTGTTGGGATCATCTCCTTTTGGGCAACTCTTTAGATTGCAATTGTGACCCTCAAAGTTGTCCGAACAAAGACATCCAAAGACCTGATCGCTGTCCCATGTGAGGGCATTGTTCGGATCGCTGCCATATGTGTAAGGGGTTGGGTCTCCATTCACTTTGTTTTCCGCCGCAAGACTCGCCATCGACAAGCAATTGCCATTACCAAAGCAATCCTGTTGGCAAGTGAGCATTTGGCATGCTGCTCCTTCGAAGCCAGATGCGCATTCACATTGGCCAGTATTGCGGTTGCAAATCCCCATGTCACTACACTCTGCTTCGGAGTGGGCGGAATTGTCGGCAGTAGGGAAAGAGAACCAACTTTTCCCTCTAGGGCAGTCGATCAAAGAACAGTCAGGGCCACTCCTACCAGCTTCGCAATCACATCTGTAAGTTGGTGGTCCAAGACAAGTCCCATGGCCAAGACATGCTGGCTCTCCTGGGCAAGTAGAAGTTGTGCCTGTTGATCGATACCCACAGTCACCTCGCGTACCAGCATTTCCGTATCCATCAGAGGTCATCCAGTCATCAAGACATTGGCAAATACCCTTTGCTTCATCACAAGTCCCATGGTTTGAGCAGATGTCTGACTCCTTGTCTCCAGTCACAACTTTCTGAGCAGTAATGAGTGGAGTGTCTGAGCCTGATGTTTGTCCGAGATTTGTGCCATCAGGAATAAGAAGTGGCAAGTCACCAAAGTCTTGGAGGAAAGTAACTTGAATGTTGTTCCCAGACGAGATACAGGCCCTATCCACACCGCCTGTCCAAGACACTGCCACCTTGGGCTGCTGTCCTTCGAGAGACGATAGGGCATTAATTGCATTTGTGACATCAGTAACAGAAGCATCCACGGATATTGGAATGGTGGTCTCTCTTTTATAGCTCAGCGTGAATGTTCCAAAATCAGCTTGACATTCAAGAAGTTGGACATCATTTTGTTGGGATGTGGTTAGGGGGTCGTCTCCTCTTGCACAGGTCCTTATACTACAATCATAGCCTGCATAACCCTCATCACACAAACAACCGAAGAACTGATCTGCCTCCCATGGAGTGTCATACACATTGACTTCAGAGCAAGCATCATAGTTGCGATCGGTGCAGCCTACGTCATTACAAATTTCGGTACTAGTACAACCACTTGATTTCATCAGAACACCAGGATCTTGCATTCTCGCCAAAGCCTTGGAAGAAAGGCATCTACCCCTTCCAGAGCAATCATTTGGGCACGCCCGCCTCTCACACGCGGAACCCCCAAATCCAGATTCGCATAAGCAGGATCCAAGATTTCGATCGCATTTTCCTCGGTTTGAGCATTCTGTCAAAAAAAATGTATCAATAACAGAATGCCAGAATGTACATGAATAACAATTCATTAATTTACTTTACCTGCCAAGTTGTGTCCAGAGTCATCAGCGGTAGCAGAATCACTCCAGGCTGGAGCGGATGGGCAAGTCCTTAAAGAGCAATCAGCTCCTGTAAAACCAGTGAAGCAACTGCAGACGCCCCACGGCGTCGTGCACATGCCCTTGCCACTGCAAGAGTTGGGACAAGGAGTGTAGGACAAGACTGAACGAGACAAGGTTATGAGATGGAGAGCGGTGGACCCAATCGATCCTAGTATACGATTCCTCATCTTCAATCTTGCTTTTTTCAGTGGTTCGTATTTCGTATCCAGATATCACAAAACACTAAATTTAAACACTTGAACCATGCTCTGCAGACGATCTGCCATATCCAAACATGCAACTGGGGTGGCGTAAACATCGAGCTGCCTCCCACAAGAGAGTTTCTGGTGGATGCATGATATGCCACAGTCCACAACGTGGGCGACTTCCTTGTCAGTTGCATATAATATCTTGAGTGTATGGTGCCTGCCTACACAAGCTAACCAGAGACACCTCATACAGAAAAATACCACCAATTCAGATCGATTATACAAAATGGAGGATGCCCTTGTCAAGTACCCCTTGAACCATGAATGCAAGAGAGACTTCTGCAAAATCATTGCACACTCCTCCACCAAAACAAACCACTTATGATTCATTGGAAAGATGTTATCATTGTAACTCTGTTACTTGTATATTGTACTTCCAGCCTTGCCCACCAAACGTACTAGACAAGCAAACAAATAAAGGTATAATTTGGCAGTGTCCAAATTAGCATTCCTAATGGATATGCCTTGGCCAAATTGCTACCCAGTCATTCAGTGTATTGCGTTCTTATCTCTGATATTAAAAGAGATAAGCTCAGCCAGTCCACTTAGCTGTCTCTTCTCGAAGTACGTGCATTATATTCAAAGGCCTTACCTTGAAAGGACACGAAATGTTCATAAACAGGCTGGGCTTTACTCATGCCACGTTGTATTCAGCCACAACAACAGTAGAAACCATATTGCGACACTGATATCTCTAAATCAAACATATAATTTGCTGCCTTATGTTGCTGTTGCTAGATTGCGTTCCTCTTGCGGAGACTAAAAGCAATCCAGCCACTTCATATCCTGACGCTGACGATGCCTTTCTGCTTCTTGATTATTGATTCTTGAGGAGCGCATCCCTCAACATGCTCAGATTTGCAATCAATGGTGTAGGTAATCAAGAAGTCATATCATCGACAACTGAAAGTTCTTTCTGATGTCCCTTGCACAGAATGAACATTGCATGACCATTCCACTTCTCTTTTGATCAGTAAGGTACAGGTACATCACTATCGTCAGAGGGTCGCCCACAACACAATGTACCCACTCACCGCTCACATCATGCGCCAATACTCTTACTGTTGGCCAACTGAATACAATGACATTATTTACCCCCAGCCCCCTACCAATTTCATTGGTACCGATAAAGATCTTCTTGAGAGGTGGCACTTGCAAAATTTATGTAAGCGAGGGCTCCCAATGATTTTTTTAGCAGGACGAAGCAAGCATGTTGTTTCTTCGCGTGGAATGACGTCAGTTGATGCTGATGCTCGATGGCTGAGTTGAAGCACCAGTCACGTTGAAGTCCGCTGACACCCGCCCCCGGCCGGGCCCCATCATCCCATAAAAAATCTTCATTGCCAATTGCCAACACCAACTCTCTCTCTAGAGTACTAACAACGACAAAAACATTATTATTTTCTATCAGAACAATTGCAGCACTGACCGCCATATCCCATCTAGATCTCCATCTATTACAGCCATGCTCCGCTCACGAGTTTTCCTGTTCGCAAAATCTCTCATCATCACACTGGCCATCCTCGACGGCGCTTTGTCTTTCCAAACATCTACCACTCCGTCCAACCGCGCCCTGCATCGGAATGTAGCACACCCTTCACCATTGACGCAGCATGTTTCGTCAACGAAGTCTGCTCTTCATGTATTCAAAACCAAAGAAGAGACTGAACAAACTACACCATCAGCAGCCGATGCATCATCCCCCTCCGCCGAGGAAACAACCGAAAAGTACGGCCTAGAAGCAGGCCTCTTCCAATCCCTCAAATCTAACGATGGCGAAAGCGCCAAATCCCTCCTAGCAAAGTACGGTGTAGCCTACCTCGCCACATCCATCCCACTCGCCATCGTCTCCTTTGCACTTTGCTACTTCCTCGTGGATAATGGCGTCGACGTGGGCAGTTTGTTGGGCAAGGTGGGAATTGAGGCGGGAGATACGGGAGAGAAGGCGGGGACGTTTGCGATTGCGTATGCGGCACATAAGGCGGCGAGTCCTATTCGTTTCCCTCCCACGGTGTTGTTGACTCCAGTGGTGGCGAAGATTATCGGTAAGGAGCCGAATGAGGCGGTGGAGGAAGGAGGGAGCGAGTAACTCTTTGCTTGCTCAATGTAACATGCAATATGCAGGGCTGTGGATCGATGTCAGGAAAGTTGGGTATGTCTCTCCATTTGGAAATGAGATAAAAATAATGTGGATGAGTGGGGATGCAATCAGTAGGTGAGAAGTGAAGATCAGGCACAATTGGGATGAAGATGTCTGAACATGAATTGGGTCCAAATTGTGGAAGATGAATGGAACAAACTTGTGTGATCATTAGTCATTGGGGATGTATCAAAAAAGGAAAGAGGCTGATCTGAATCTGAAATAAAAGCTTGAACAATACATAGGTATCATGGTGAACCCAGATTAGCAACGGTGAAACAATAAAAATGGCTGCTGTGCATTTGGGGTTGGAATAGACAATAACTTATACTTAGATACAATGCCGGGCCAGCTTATATTGGACACCCAAAGTCTCAGCGAAAGGGAATACTAGTGGCTGATGAAAAGGGTGATGAGGGGTACATTTCTGCAATGTTCCAGGAACATACATAAGACAGATTCTGAGGAGGCCATGGACAATACTTCACATTTTCACTTCTTGAGTGCATGCACTATTTTCACTCATGGCGATGAGGAGACTGTTCGACAATATTCTTGACAGTATGCTCATCCATGACCGCTTGGTAATGGCTGAACTCGGTATGGAATGTACCAGCTCCACCTGTCTTTGCACGCAAGGAGTCAGATACTGTAGGAATGTTGGCACTGGGCAAGTAGGCCTCGATCTCAACCAACGGGCCGCCTGACGTGCCAGTAACATAGCCATCATTGCGAGAGACAATTGAGCTGATTTCACCCTGCATGTCCTCAGAGATAGCAAAGGTGACACGCTCCATGGGCTGCAATAGACGAGTCATCCCACTCTTGGAGAGAGCATTCTTGACGGCTAGTTTGCCAGCTGAGGTGAAAGCAAAGTCATTGGAATCGACAGAGTGCATCTTCCCATCAGTAAGGATGACTCGGACTGAATAAATTGGTACCATAACAGATAGAAAAGAATAGTGTGAGACTGCTGAGACTGTAACGTCGAAATACAATAGGAATGAGTAGGTAGAACTCACCATCAGTCACAGGATAACCAGCGAGGGGTCCACCAGCCTGGAGCTGCTCGCGAACTCCTTTCTCGACAGAAGAGATGAATGGTTTGGAGATCACTCCACCTATGCAGGAACAATTGGCGCAGATATTCTTGTTAGAAAATGAGTATAAAATAAATAATATGTAAAGCCTGTGCTTACCCTTGATGCGGCTCTCAAACTCAACTCCACTTCCTTCTTCAAGAGGTTCCATATCAATTACACAAACACCAAACTGACCAGATCCGCCACTCTGTACAAAAACATAAGTGCAAGGAAACAGTATGTGAGCTCTTTCAAGCTTCAGTATCTAACATGAATAATATTGGATTCATCGTACCTGCTTCTTGTGCCTAAAGGATACGAGAATCAAACATAGTGATGAGACTCTTGTGTAGCCAAACTACCTTAGTTCAGACAAAAACATGGCTAAGTATGCACTCACCTGCCCTCCACATTTCCAATAGGCTTTGAGAGGGTCTCTTTGTACGAAACTGGCGGCGTTCCTAGCTCAATTTCAATATCATATCTGTCCTTAACCCTGGCTGCCACAAGCTGTGCGTGATCCGCTGACTGGCAATGAAGCAACAACACACCTTCATTTTGTTCCAATACTACTGCAGTGTCCTCACGAGATATACTAGCCAGAGCACTGATCAGCTTGTCATCCCCACTATTAACTCCTCCTTTGCCCTTGCTGCCTTTCTTGCCTCCGGTATCAGAGAGAGACACAAGGGCTGAAAACATTAAAGGAACATCCGGGTTACTCCTGCTTAGAGGGGTAAGTACGTTAGTTGCCTCTTCAATGAGGATTTCAGACTCTTCCTCCTTAACTGCTTCAGCAATTGTCAATATATCATTAGTCTGGGCATTGAGCTTGGGGATAGCAATGATGTTGCCGGGCAAAAGTTGAGCTCCACTTGGCATCGCAACTCGCTCTTTTCCCTGTAGAGAAAATGCTGTGAGACCGATCTTGAATGACTCGCCAGTACGGAGATTGACCACATTATGAGGAATAGAATCAAATTTCCCATTGCCATCACAGCTGTTAGAAATAATGCGAAGAACTGAAAGGCTTCCAAATGAATCAACAGTAGTGTGGACAACTCGAGCAGCAAAACCAGCTTCAACGCCGGGCTGCATTCCACACTTCCCTTCTTCACTTTCACATGCGGCTCGAAGGGCATCCTCTCGTACTTCTACAGGATTTGGGAGAACTGCAGCAATTGAGTCCATGAGCTCGCGTACCCCCAAATCGTGCTCAGCACTAGTGTAGACTAGTGGAAGAATCTTTTGCTGGCGAATAGCACTTCGTAGGCCGTTGAAGACCTTTTCTGATGTGAGTGAGCCATCATCGAGGTACTCCATTAGCAGATCGTCATCTGACATTGCCACAGCCTCTTCAAGCTCCTGAGGCAGATAGAAGAGCATAAAAGAGGATATTACATGAGAAGCCCAAATTGTATGTCACATATTTTTATTAAACATCGTAGTCACTCACCATCCACGCTTCCTCAGTACCATCAACATTATTCCTTTCCAATTCACCATTAGGATTGAGAGTGAAGAGTGGCTGTACTCCTTTGAATTCTTCGCCTTCTTTAAGCACAACTTGGAGTGGGACTGGTTTTGTTCCAAGAGATAGTTCAAACTCTTCCAGTAGATTGTCATTGAGGAGGGGTCGGTCCATCTTGCTCAAAGCCAGAATGCTTTTGATTCCATTTTCCTGGCAAAACTGGAAAGCACTTATTGTCCCAGCTTGCACATCATCTGAATTAGATACGTTGTGCAGCATGTGTTATTTTGTTGGGAATATGATAAAACATGTGATTGAAGCAGGTATTTGACTTACCCGATGCTGAAGCAACAATGACTGCAGAATCGCAGCCATTAGTGGCAGCATTAGCATCTGATTGAAAGTCACCTATATATGGATATGATCATTGGAATGTTGTAATGGTAAGATACTGTTTTTCAAAGTAGCAGATTGTGTAACTATATCTATGCCACCCGGTGAGGAAGGCAGAACATGATGAATCAATAGACAATATTGGCTCACCCCAAGGTGTATCCGTGACCTCAAGCAAATGACCCGCATGCATCACACGGATGAAATCTAAGAGAATAATGAGTATCAATTAAGGATATGATAGTAAAAGTGGTTGCTGCAATTGATATTTGAGATATGCATCAAGTAGATGAATGATGAACTCACGAGAAAACACGCTCGAGTGACGACTTGATTCAGCAGGATCAAAGTCCAACACCGATTCTCCGGCCTGCGGGCGTTTCGTCAAGATGTTCTCATCAAAGAGCATCCACTCAGCCAGAGCAGATTTCCCTGAGTGGGAATGGCCCACAAGTGCGACGTTACGAATCAATCTTAGGTGGTAGATATATATCAATTGCAGAGATGGGTCAAACAGCTATCCAAGTGTAGTTGGTGACATATATTTATGAACTTACAATGGATCGACTGGAGCAAAATCCTTCGTCTGTACTTTTTTCTCTACCTCAGTGCCACCAGCTGCCATCTTGTTGCATTCAAATCTCCTCACCCTCGCATTGGGGCAGAAGTTCGTCAAAAAAGAACTCCCTGGCACGATGGCCGTGCCCAAGAGAAAAAGGCTTACTACACGCATATTATTTGGCAAGGTATTGGGGTCTAATGCTGCCGATGGGTATCAGATCCAAATTTTATGGATAGGTCCTTTGCATCTATCTGCCTTTGCATCAAGAGTGATGAAGATTGGCTCTTATTACCGCGGCCGCGGGAATGATAGATGTGATGAGTGATGGCTGACTCGATGTTGTGTATCTTCGTATCTTAGTTGTCAACAGCTCCAAGCTTCGTGGAGTGATATCTATATTTCTTGTGAACAGAGGACTTATTGATTGGTAGGTAGGTAGGAAAATCAGGGAAAATCTTACCTGACCGACCGGGCCCACATCACAATATCTACGATACCTGATCGTTTATCTACACTCCCAATGAAGCTTACATTCTTCATGGTTCCTCAAACATGTTCGTGCTCAAACTGTGCTCAAACACTACTTTTACCATACACACATATCATACAACCTGACTGTGCTTTGACCACGCTTGACATCAAATAAATATTAACACTGTTTCTATCATTACCTACAATTGTTACCTTATATATCAAATGGAATGATCACTTTGACTTTCATTTTCAGCCTCGTTGATATTGAAACCACTAGCAAACTCATTTGTTTTTGAATCCAGTGATGACAAGTTGGGGACAGAGATAGATTGTTTTATAGGAGACTCATTCTTCTTCTCTAGTTTGGGCAACTTATCCAATTCTTTTCCATGACTGATGGTTGATGGGAGAGAGCGGCCTCCTGACACAGATTGCTTCGGACGGGAAAGCCGTGATAATATTCCCTTCCTAGAGCCTCGCAGCAGCCTACCAGGGCTTTCCAATGCTTCCTGAGATTTATCTGAGTGAGACTGGAATGATCTCTTACTGATGTCCTCACCAAGTAACGAAGGAGGGGCTACATCAACAGAATGTCTCCGAGAGATCATCCCATGTTGGCTAGCTCCTCCATCCGATATTGTCGTTGATGATCTTCGACTGGAACGTCCAGAAATGTCTTCTACTGTTGACGTTTGTTGCATATGAAGCTTTCGTTGTAACTTCAAAAGCTTCCGCTCATTTCGCTTGATTCGAACTTCTTGCCTTACTTTCCTTCTCTCATTTCGGTGGGATTCATCCATCAAGCTATCCTGCCATTGCCCATACATTTCAGACCCAAGATAGCTCCGGGGATCCCACTCAAGGACTCTCAGGAGTCGTTTGAAGTGAAATGCGACTTCAGAAGGCTTGGCTTTCAATGAAAACCCCAGTGCCTTCCAAATGTATTGAGAGTGAGGAGAAGTGATATGTGGCAAGTTGTTCAAGGGAGAAACATATTCATATGCCAAGACTTACAGTAAATACAATCCATTCTGCAGCATATAACTGTTTGAGAGAAAGGGACCAATCATGTGTGAAGAAGACAATTAGCGATTCAAATATCTTGCCGCTCTTTCTGTTTGGCTTGACCCAACTTGTCATCAATGGCAGCTGGGAGCCATCACTTTTAGTCTCAACCCCACGATCATAGGCGATCATGGAATTTGACTCATTTATTTTGACGGCAAGAAGAAGGCATGCCGCAAAAGAAAGTCTACGATTGGACTTGTCGACACGGCAATCTAAACACAATCTCTCAAAGTATATGCAAGCTAGGGCAAGAGTTGAGATCTCAATTCTAGCTCGAACACAGGCATGAAGGGCTTGCTGTTTCAGACTGTGGGTGTCAGATAGGTTGCAGGGTATCCCTTGAGTACAATAAGTAGTTTTGGCGAAAAATGACACAGATGTTGACTTACCTTCTTATTTTTGATAAAGTCAATGATGGCGGCATTCTAAAGCTTGCACGTTCATGTTCGGTCGCTATGGGTCCACTTCGATGACGGCCTCCAATGTCATTATCATCATCAAGATCTTCCTGCATTGTCTCTGTTGGATCTATCAAGGTGTAAACACCATCTATTACTTTTGCTCCAATATATTTACGCTGACTTTTCGGAGGCTCCCATTGATCAAACCGTTCTCGAAATTGTTTGTTGAGATCCGCTTTGAGTACAGATGGTTTGACGAACTGTATTGTTGATGAAATAATTGGGCCTGTTACCTTGTCTCCCATCATGACATTACGGTTTCTCCCCTGTACCATTTGTGGATCGTCAAGAAATCCCGGGAAATACCCAGCTGCCGATTCTTCTGATGACGACACAGAGGCAGTATCATCGTTGTCCTCTCCAGAAGATGAGGTGTTATCATAATGATCAATGCCTCTGGGAGATAATTGCCTAATCTTCTTTGGTCTTTTCTCTGGTGGCGAAGTGTTACCACCCAGTAGACGATTGAAAGCCCTATTTTGTTTCCCCGGTTGAGGCAACAGGGCTCTATAGGATATTCCCCCTGTTGCACAAGAAAAAGTTATGAGCAAAATAAATGCAGTGCGATATGAAAGTAAAGAATACCTGCATTGCAAATTCACTTGACTTACTCCAATCTCGCTCAGGTAAGACAAACTGAGTACCCCCACCTCCCAATTCTTCCAACTGCCTTCGCCGTCGTAGAGTCTCTTCTTTTTGAGGTTCATACTTGATGGTACTAAATACTGCTACTGGATATGACTTTTTAGTTGAAAAGAAGACCCGCCCATCCAACAATGCATTCCGCGTTGTTGTATTTGAACGATTCCCAATGTTGGGGTGTTGTTGTGTCTGTTGTTGCCTCACATCTTGTTGAGTACCATATGCAGCTTTAATTTCCCATTCTCTCACAGCTGCTTGACGTGCCACAGCTCGGAGAGGAGGTGGGCGGTGTCTGAACTCCTCAGGAATGGTGATAGTGACGGCTTCTCTCCCGTCAAGACGTCGGCCAGGGACCCCTCCAGCGTTAGCAGCAGATGATGGTGTGACAGACGCATTGCCGCTGCTACCTTTGCCAGCAATGCCAAAAGAAACAGAACCGTTGCCACCCTCAGCTACAGAGTTCAACATGACCAAACTTGGAGACTCTGTCGGCCGTTCCAGCTCTTTCTCCTCCAGTTCTAGCTGTTCCCTCCGCTGTGCTTGCTGATTCGCCACAGAGAAGAAACGTTTGTCCTTTACAACCAGCCTGTCCCACCATCTTCCTCCTGCAGCTGTCTGGCTTCTGTTGTGTTCACTGACTAGGGACAACGTGTGTATTGAAGATTCAGTTCCAGTCGTCTCGCTCATCTGACCGCCCTCTTCATCAATGACAGAGCTTCTTGTAATATCAAAGCTACTCAAATTCCGGTTGCCATGTTGTGGCACGCGCCAATTTTTACTTTCCTCATCAATCACTTCAACCCCACTTGGAAAGTTGAGATTATGTTTATCGGTAGAAGTGGCACTTGGAAGTTGTTTGTGATGATGGCGATGCCAGCGCCCTCCGCTGAGACCGGCACGAACTATATCCTTTTCTGCCCTCAGAGGAATATTCATTAAGAAATCCAACGCAGCAATCTCACGCGTAGCCCATAGGAATGATTCGGGAGGAGCTGCTGAGCCGTTGTTGTTCCCAATGTCGCTTTCGGCAGTGGCGAGGTTATTGATGTTTCCTCCAAGCGCCCCAGCAGCATCACTTGTGTTTGGGATCCGATAGGTCCGAGCACGAGATGTGGGCTTGACTGATGGTAGAACGGGCACGGTTGGAGCCTTAGGAGCGTTGATATCATTATTTGCAAATGAAGCCATGGTGCTTCAGGCAGACTCTCTCTTTTAGGAGAGCCACACCCGAATGAATAGTAAAATGGATTCTGACAAAAGATCTTGAGAAGTTGCCAACAGACGGCTCTATGGTGCAGAAGATGCGGTCAGAGCGGATGCGATAGGTCGCCTCGCCAGTAAGCAGTGGTATCGCAATTGTTCGCCCTCCATCAAAGCGAGATAGAGGGCAGAACAAGGCAGAACGAGATAGGAGATAGGAGGATAGGAATTGGAATAGAGATAGATAGGAGTAGATAGGAGTACAAGGCGGTGGAGGTAGGTAAGTGTGTACAGGTGTGTACCATAGCGTGTGTATCATCTTTGTTCGATGCGTTTGCGCCTATAACTTGATAGCGTAGATTGTAGCAAATTATTTTCGAAAGTAATGAAATGGAATTCCTTCTTCACTACTTTATCTCAGGAGTAAACTTCTCTTTGCAATTTGCAATCAATCATCAAGCCATTTCTTGTAAGAAGGAATCCAGACTAAAATGCAACTACCATACATACCTAAGGTACCTATGGTCCCCAACAATAACAAAAGAAAAAGTGGATTGACAGGACGACCGACATCCTAACAAAAACTACTAGCTTTCACCTTGGTATGGGTTTTCGCCCGCCGCTGGACCCGAGCTCCGTACCATGGTATATTTCGGGAAAATGCCGCCCGCCGATTGAAATTCTTGCATGTACCATGGTATGAAATCTGCGG
>JALLOX010000053.1:1883-18429 GCA_036939695.1 Thalassiosira ordinaria | reverse complement strand
TGATGGATAAAATTTCAAAAATCTCAAAATATCGGAAAAATATAACGCTCATTCACTCACGGAAAATTCACCCCATCATTCGCATTATGAGTAGAAGATTCACGGGTGTCCCAAAAGGTAATAATATTTAAAAATATTTCTTAAAAGTTACGATTTTTACACACCATAAGCGCAATTCTGAATCTGTCAATATCAACCAATTCTTAAATCTCCAAGTGCCACAAGCAAGGTGACATTTATTAACAAAACCAAAATGGCCGGCAAGGGTGAGTAATTTTTGAGGCACGATTTTTTTTAAATACGGAATTGGAGGCATATTCTGATTGACTATCCCTTCTCTTTTCTCTCTCAAAATCGAATATCTATCAGCCGTTTATTTCGTTGTCAATACATTCAATTAGGTTTGAATACGGTTTGAATTGATAATTATTCCCTTTCTCTCAACTGAGAAGTAAAACGTATCGTGTTCCTTCGTTGATTTTGTTTTATCAAAATACTACTTTCCAACCGACCTCGCCATCTTCATTTTGGCCTCTTCCAACTTCCAACACAACACCAACAACTTGTTGTTGATCACAACAACCATTGCTCACACAAGAAATTATTGTGCTTGCTTTTATGCTTTGATTGCATTGCCACATCATGTCCGCGTTAACTCTTGCACATTCGCTCCCACCCGCCGCTGCATCCTTCTCGGCAACAACACCCAAAGATAATGAAAAACCACTACACTCGGTATTGCAACTCATCGAATCCGACGATCACACCCTGACAACCCTCCGCATAATCGCCCATCGAACGCGTAGCCCATCCTTCGACCAGGGATGCTTCTTTCGTCCTGACAGTTCACAGGAGTGGAAACGTCTTGGCGAGGCCATCGTGACTAATACGAAACTGCGTCGGCTTGATCTCCAGTACCTAAGCTACGATTGGAACACGTCGTCAAAGTGTCTCGAGGAATTTTACAGCCAGATGAGTAAGAATAGGAGCATTCGTCGATTGGCATTACGTGAGTTGGATTTGTACGGTGGGAAGATATTCACGAGGGATCTGTTAGGCTCGTTTTTACAGGAGAATGATAGTTTGATCAGTTTGAGCGTGACCAATTATTCGTTGGGGTTGGATGGTACCCGATTGCTTGCATCGGTGTTGAATAGGAAGACTACCTCATTGAAGCACCTCAACCTATCAAACGCAGGTATCGACGATGATGCGTGTCATGAGCTGGTCAGCACGGCGCTGCTCAATGGACGTCATGCCAAGTTACAATCTTTGGAACTTAATGGCAACTCGATCCAAAACAAGGGATGCATAGCACTAGCTTCAATGTTGAAGAATACAAACTCAGAGCTGACAAGATTGTACCTTGACAACAATGATATTGATGATGCTGGAGCCAAGGCTTTGGCGAATGGATTGCCCAGTAACAAGTGTCTACATACTTTGTCGGTGCATGGCAATGGTGCAATTACACAGAGTGGGTACGAGGTATTTTCGAGGGCACTCTCTAATGTGCCATGCATTGAAGATATTCTATGCTCAAATCACAGTCTCCAGAGGCTTGGTGCGAGCTCCAGGCTAGTTTCAGTCGAGCTCAAATCTTACTTGCGCCTTAACATGGCAACAAACAAGGATCTCGTGGCAAAGCAAAAGGTGGCCATGCACCACTTTGTATACAATTGCAATATGCAATTGTTCGAGATGATTCCTGGGAGCCTCATCCCAACTGTGCTATCCTTGATCGGCAATGATTACAATCTTGGTGATGACTTGAGAAAAGTCAATGATCATCAAGTCAGGCTTATGGCGCTCAATCGCCTCATTCGTCAATGTCCTTCTACTTGCGAGTGGCGGAGTACTTGAGCGGTAGGATATGATAGGGATTACCCTACGGTTGCTCACTTCAAAGCATACCATAGACATTTCAACTATTGCGCAGCTTTCTTAGCTTTGGGCGCGTTTGTGGAAAGCACGCACAAGTTCAAGTTTTGGTGACCTCAAAGCAAGTTTCAAGCTTGCTATACACACATACATGCACCCTCGCCTATCATACAGTATTTGCATATTCATATGAATATTATCTCAGATGAGACTGGAGATGAAATCTTATTATTCTACACAACATCTCTGACATACACTAGAAAAATATTACCATTAAGTAACATATATAACAAGAATACAAATAAAACTCATACTCAAGATGATATGAGTAAGAAGTGATGTGAACCCTTACTGATAGTTTCTGCTAAACGTTGAGCCAGCGATGAGAAAACCTATCCACATCAGAAATTCAGTTCTTCAGCGATGAGAACCTGCCTCGAGTATATATCAGTGTCTATCCTTTTGCATCTCATCGGTGTCCTGCTTATTGAGTTGCCCTTCTCATGTACCTGCGGCTGATTTGAGCCTTACCGAGAGCGCCATGACTTGGGGCAGCCATTTCTAGCTGTATTGCATCTTCACTTGTGTAACTCCAACCTCTAAAGAGTTCATTTGTCCTCAAGCTTGGCTCAGCTGTCCAACGTGACGCTGCATTTTCTGCATCTTCATTCGAACTCAGCTCCATCATTTGACCAATGATATCGTCAATGAACAAGGCCAAAGATAGATCTGTCTTCGGTTTGTGCAGACTTGCCATGGAGTTTCGCCGTAAAGACTTTGGTTTTCCTTTTGACTCCTTCATTACATGATCATTCACCCAGTCTATTGATATCTTTATCGCCTTGATCTTGGCAGGGTCATCAAGATCCAATCCATCAAACCAAGGGTGGCTCTTGATGTTACCAAATCTTGGGCGATCATCTGGATCTTTGGACAATAACTGCTCTATTAAAGACTTTGCATGAGGACAGTCCAGGGATTCAGGAAACTTCACCTCAGACATTAGGCCTTTGGCATAGTTGGTAATAGGAAGATGAGACACTTAGATTTGAACAAAACACCTACGCCGTAACAACGTGAACTCACATCTAAATTCAACATCCTTCATCAGCTTCCTCGTAAGAAGTTGTCTTTTTAGCACACTAGAATGCTGATCACTCATAGTAGTAGTGTGAGGAGGTGAGCTGACACCCTCGTGCTGACTGAGCATTTGCCTTCGAGTTGGGAATGGACGATGACCACAGACCATCAGAAATACTGTGACGCCTAATGAAAAATAGTCGACTCTCTCATCATAGCCATTCCGATTGGCATAATCAACATAGCGCTCGCCAACCTGTTCTGGGGGCCTGTAACCAGCTTTGAAATGTGGCTCTGACAGCGTTAGACATCGTGACAAAGACGAAGAGTGACAGGAAAACGATGTCCAACAAACAGGACGTACCCGTACCGCACAGAGTTCTCCTTCGTACACGGCGGAGATCAGCCTTGATTTCATCTGTAGTCTCATCATCACTCCAGTCTGGCTCCTCATCAGATGAGCTAAGGCTTGCATTAAGAGAAGTTGAACTTGAGTTCTCATTTTCGTCCGAGCTTCCGTTATCTACGAGGACAGCAGAACTCTCCTGTGGATTTTTATCCGATGCATTCTTTTCCCGCCTGATTAGCATGGAGCCTGCAAGTCCAAAGTCTGTCATTTTTATGTGGCCATCGAGATCTACCAAAATATTTGACGGTTTCACATCCCTGCGTTGTTGATGTTAGTATGGGTGTCAATATTTCTTAGTTCGGAATGAGAGAACACACCTGCGGTGAACCAGCTCACCTGTAAATAATACCCTTCTCATGCATGAAGTTCAAAGCCAGGGATATTTCAGCAGTGTAGATTCTAGCTAGCTCACATGGTAGCCTTGCTTGCGGACTGTGTGAAATAAGTCTGGACAAAGTACCTCCTGGGATGATGAACGAAATAGATAACACTCAAAGTGAGAATTAACAATAGTGATTCTCTGAAAAATCAACGGACGGCAACTTTTCCCATAGACTTACCTGGCACATATTCAAGTGCTAGAATGGCATAGAGGGAAGTATAAAATGAGTACTCCAGGCTTACAATGAAAGGAAAGCCTCTAACTGCGGCAAGTGATGTCTTCTCCATCAACAAAGATACCTCGTTGTCTCCACGCAATGCTGCCATAAATTCCATGGGCTGCACCTTGAGAGCATAGGTCTTCCCTGTTGTCTTTTTCGTCGCCTTGAAAACAAAGCCAAAGCCACCTGTTCCGTTGTAGTGCGGATTAAGTCAAATGTATCAAATATCATGATATATGAACACGTGTTGTAGAGTTTACACTATAGAGCTTTTCTTCCCCTACCTACACTGAAAACAAATCCAACACTTTCCAACTTTGCCTCGCGCTCATCTGTCATGGTCGAGTGCTCGCCATCCTGCTTCTTCTTGTACTCCTTCCTCATGCGATGCACAAAGTTATCAAGACCTGGAATATCAGTATAACCCCGAGGCACCAAGCAGTTACCATGCACATTTTTGTACTCTTTCAGCTCCTTCATCCACTCATTAAATTTTGCATTGTCGGTATCAGCCTTCGCAATCGCATATTTCTCTCTAGATTCCTCTGTCTGTAGGCTGCTCTCGCCAATTATTCAAGGTCCGAAAAAAACACATCCTTGGGTTTGTAGAAGGTCGTGGCAATGCGCGAGGCTCATTATCATTGGATGTCGCTCTTTTCTTAGCTGGAGGTTGCGAACGCTGCTGCTGATAAGCCAATGCGCGAGGCTCATTATCGATGGATGTCGCTCTTTTCTTAGATGGAGGCTGCGAACGCTCCTGCCAGAGCTGGCCCAGCGCATGAAGAGCGACTTTGGCTGACGACAGTGACATTGGATAGGGAGGAAGAAGAGAAGTGCCGTTCTGGAATGATGACGGGTGGTGGCAGCATAGGGCGGCGGCGGCAGCGGCGGCAGAATTGAAATTTATTGCAACAATGACAACCACCGGGAAAAGCCAACGATCGAGAGCACATCCTACGTAGGAGTGATTTGTACGTAGGAATTAGTTAAGACTCAATCCACGGCCAAGTCGCGTTTGAATATTTGAATACTCGATCAATTTCTTATATGCTAAGCTTGCCAAGGTCTAGTATTCCTGGGAATCCATGGCGCTCCATCGACCTCGAAACAAAGGGTCTACACGAGCACAAGACCCACCTACGCCTATGAGATGATGAAACTGGAAACTATCCTCGTCGACAGAAAGCTGTGTAACTGAAGTTGGTTTCTTCACTCCGTGTACAAACTCAACGGTCTTCTTAGTTGAAGGACGAGTCAGGTGGTTCCCATAAACGAGAGATGATGAATCCAGTTTGTTCATTCCTGGGATCAAGGCCAAGAGGTCCTGTAAATGAGAGTTGGAAGATAATCTCTTCTCATTCTCTGTATTTGCGCTGATCGGACGATTGCTTGTGCAGCCTTTTGCCTCTGTGGATATCTGGCTGCCTCGACAGCAGCAGCAAAAAGCACCCATCTGTTGAGTGCTTTATCAGCCTAGTCTCAAGGGGGTGCTAATTATTTTTGCGGCCAGTAATACTGCACTACATACTGGTATGTTTCACCCGTCTACCACGAGCAGTCACGCCTTGGGGAGAGTCACACCTTGGTAAGTATTCAGGTTTTGAAGTTTTGAAATTTTGAAACTGAAATTGAAATTTTGAAATCGCCTCGGTCGCCTGAGCTTTCGTTGTTAATTTCAAATTAAACTGATTCAAATTGAATTTCAATTTTCAACTTTGTTGTAGAGTTCGACTGCTCACAACCAAAGACAACTCGCCAATCAGAGAAACAACGCAAAAACATCTGAAGAAAAGGCCCAGAAGAACAGAGTCATTGACAGTCTTTTCAAAACTCAGTTTGAAACAGTTGAAGCAACAGATACGTAACTTCACGATCCTTTGGTGACATCTACAGTTCAAACTTTGAGGAAGAGCAAAAGCACTTGGATTAGCGACAGCAGAGCAGTTTCTCGAAATCATTGCGAAAGAAAAGTCTTGTTGCCGAGTATCCCCAGATGAAGCCACACAACATGTCAGTTCACCTCCTCTCCAATTTTGCTTTGAACACTACTCTGAACAGTCACCTCGTTAAATCTCTGCAATCGCCGTCATGCAATGCTACTTACTTTGTCGTACTAATTCAGTCCGTCCATTCAGTTGAATTCAGTCGAGGAGCTAATTGGATATGGCTAAGATGATTATGGTTGATGGGTGTGTAGTAAGATATGAAGAATAAATTGTTAGNGACTTGGATTGTGAGCAGGCCAATGAACTCAAGACCTGCCAAGACAACTCGCCAATCAGAGGAACAACGCAAAAGCATCTGAAGAAAAGGCCCAGAAGAACAGAGTCATTGACAGCCTTTTCAAAACTGTCAAGGCAAAATTTGATTCCAGTCAGTTTAAATCAGTAGAAGCAACGGATACTTCACGAGCCTTTGGTGACATCTACAGTTCAAACTTTGAAGAAAATCAAAAGAAACCAGCGGCA
The DNA here is from genome assembly GCA_036939695.1 of Thalassiosira ordinaria. Taxonomy (NCBI): domain Eukaryota; phylum Bacillariophyta; class Thalassiosirophyceae; order Thalassiosirales; family Thalassiosiraceae; genus Thalassiosira; species Thalassiosira ordinaria. The sequence goes on along the minus strand of JALLOX010000053.1, from coordinate 11,989 downwards.
GAGAGTTTCTCGAAATCATCTTCTCACATGTAAATAACTATGTTCAATCCCCAGAGACGATCCCGTCTTGCGAGAATTAGCTATGACGCGAGAGAGGGGTCTTGTTGTCAAGTATCCCCGGGTCCACCCCCTCTCCAAATTTGCTTTGAACATTACTCTGGACAGTCACCTCGTTAAATCTCTGCAATCACCATCATGCAACTTACATTGTCGTACTAATTCCCTAGAGTGCTCTTGGTTTAGTCCTTGTGAGCAAGAGCTAATTGGATATGGCTAAGATGATTATGGTTGATGGGTGTGTAGTAAGATATGAAGAATAAATTGTTAGTGACTCGGTTTCTAACATGCTTGGAAAGTTATGAAACTTTTATTGTTCAGTGTAAATGATTTCCGACTGCTCAGCATTTTACTCACAGTGAAAATATACCGATAGATATGTAACTTGATCTCTGCATCTACCCCTGCAATAGCATTCTTGATCAATGATGAATCTAAATTGTTCAGCTCCGTATGTGCCTTCTTTGATACGTCTAATGTTGATTGGGCAGACCTTACTGTTCCCCCAATTGTCTAGCTTTTGTCAGGCAAATCAAACAGTATGCGCACATTTTCATTCTTCACTGATACTGGCTTTATCCCCTCTTCTTCAAAATGCACTTCAAACCTTCCAGTTTGTTCATCAAAAGACCTGGCATCACCAATTTTCCCATTCAGATGAGTTGCTTTCTTCAAACCATGGCAGATAACTGGAGCCCCTGGATTTACTTCATGGCCAACCACTAACATGATACTATCACTTTTCACAATGATAGTTTTTGCTTTTTTCTTTCCGTTTGGACCTCGAATGACACAACTATTTCCTCCATCTTGGTATCGTAATGCCTGAAAGATTTCAAGCCTAGATTTGCTCTTCAGTGAAACATACCTCATTTTGCAAACTTCCAGAAACATCCTTGCCTTTTCTGTCATGATGTCTTTGTCTCCATGAACTTGCTGGCATTTTCGGGCTAACTCAGTGAATAATTTCTGAGCTGCAATCGTGTGTCGTGCTTGTAGAAGAGCCGCACCATATTCAATGCCATTACATATGGAAGCCTTTCCATTCTTCACATCAGTTCGAAGACTCTTCTCATACAGCAATCTATGGTGTTGTAAGGTTTCCTTTGTACTAATATAATTCCCCACATCAACCCCATCAAGCTTGGCTTTCATCTCTCCCATTTTCTTTTCCATGCCACTGACAGAGAAATCAGACAAATTACTGGCTTTGAAAATATCTCGAGACTTGGTGTAATACTTCAGGGCAGTTTGAAATCCTTGTTTTGTACCCTCTGCCTCAAAGAAAAATCCTAAGTAGTGGTACGCACCGCCCTCACTACGAACTGATTGTTGCCGTGTTTGAATACAATGACTTGTCTTCATTTTTTCAAGCCGTGATAATAGCACCTCTGCACATTTCTTTCCATTCTCTCTCATCTCTGCCGTGTTGTTTACTGCACCTCCAATATAGTTGTTGTTGCACGAGGCGGCATATGCTCCAAGCTGGAGATGGAGGGCATCATCATTCACCCTTGCATCAATAAAGGTGTCCCCCGCAAAGAATTCCTCCGCATATGCCACATGAGCAGTAGCCAGATCTAAGGCAAGTCTGCTGTGATATCCATATTCTTGTTTGCAGTTAGGGCAATTATACCACGGTTCCATGAACACTGGCGCCTCTGGGAACGGAGTGACCTTCGCCATGTCATTGGACTTTTGTGTAGCGTACTCGATGATGCACGAAAGATGGGCAAACCCTGAGTTACCGCGGCATGAACAATCTCGCCGCACTGGTTTTCCTGAGTCATCTGGTTCTGCCATCAAACAAATCCAGCATTCAGGCCCAGGCTCGTGAGGAGGTGGGGCCGCCGCCGAGTTCGTCGACTTGACTCCGCCCTCGGCACCACCAGTACCAGACGGCTCTGGCTCTCTCCGGGAAGGTGGCCCCGAAGGACGACCTGCCACTGCCACTGCCTCTTTTTTGCCTACTCTCTTCTTACTCTTTGATTTTTTCCCCATGTCAAGTTGCAATAATGTTCTTTTGTTCCTCGCTGCTCTTCTCAATTAGCAATCTGCCCCTGCAAAAAAAATAAGTTGTCTGGCTGCAGTCTGGCTGATTGATTGATTGATGCAATTGATGGAAGCGGAAGTGGAAGGGTGGGAGTTCCTGAGTGGGAGCGGCGCGTATTTCCGTATTTTCGAGTAAGATATCAACGTAGCCCTCTAAACAAAAAATGAATTTTGTCTTTTCTATTTGTATTCTATCTTATTGATCGCGCTCGCTCCCGCTTATTGAGAGGGCAATCCAGCGTGCTCCCTAAATCTAAACCAAGAGACAGATCTTTTTGCTTGGTTGCCCGCCAGCCGCCAGGGCCAGAATCTGCCAGAATCTTTGCGAATAAATGCTTCAGGAAATAAACAGTATGTTGGATAGGTATTTTCAATATTATTTGGACTTTCGATCTTATCAAGAGATTTTAGGTATTATGTTCATGAATGTCCGTTACATCATGGGCACACATATCTTTATTTACTTATTCCTAGAAACATCATCAGAGCCATCATCATGGCCATTGCCATTGCTGTGCATTACAATCACCATCGGAGGTAGGCCATCTCGCCGGGTATGCATCCATACGACATGGACAACCACAACCATCAACCGCAACGATCATTTCAATAGCAGACCTCTTCCGAAAACACCTGGAGTCCCATCTCTGAACATAGAGGCAGTCTGTAGCAGCTCAAATGAAAATGAATTCCCTACTTCGACAAGAGTTCGACTTGGATTGTGAGCAGGCCAAGGAACTCAAGCAGCAGGACAACTTGCCAATCAGAGGTGCAACGCAAAAGGATCTGAAGAAAAGGCCCAGAAGAACAGAGTCGTTGACAATCTTTTCAAAACTGTCGATCACGAGCCTTTGGTGACATCTACAGTCTTTGAAGTACTCTTTGAATCGACGGTCACTTTTAAGTTGACCTATGCCAACCCTACCAAGAATCTTACATCCAAGGGAACAATTCAACTTTGTTCTATGGCGACGAAATCATTGCGAAAAAAGTCCTGCATATTCTGGACAGATACCTCGTTAAATCTTTGCAATCACGATTATGCAATGCTAGGTACTTGCATCGTCAGTCCGTCTATTCAGTTGAATTCAGTCGATAATTTGAGCGAGAGCCAAAGTGCTTATTTATTATGGTTTTTGTTTTTTTCCTATCATGAGATACCAAAGCTAAAAAATAATACAAGTAACCTTTGGACTCGTGTAACTGCGCGAGCGCTGCGAGACCCTCTAGTCTCATAAAAGAGCTACTTTTCTTCAAGACAAACATTTATCACCTCTTCTAGTTGGTCAGTCCTTGCAATACTTCTTTCCTTGGCAGTTACAACAGTTAGTTACACCTCCGCACTCGCCAGTGCAGCTGCCTCCGCCACCGCCTCCTCCACCGTCAGCAGCATTCGAGTTATACACTTGAGTAGAGGAAGCGAGGTATGAATACATCGGACCAGCCATGGAAGTGTCAATTGCGTGACCAAGATTAGGGTAAATACAAAGCTGCCCAGGGTCAGGATCACAACCTGGGTATGTGTAGCAGTTGAAGTCTGTATTCCCAGGTACATCATGTGGATCATTTCCGAAGCAACTTCCAACGGGACAAGTGGTACTATCATTGCAGAGCATCTGATTGACGGGGCACTGCGATGCCACACATTCCTTGGCCCTGCTTGCAAGTTGACTATACAGCTCAGGACGTGTAGCAGCGTATAACTCATCCTGAAGTCCAGCTACGTTAAACGACACAGGGTTCTCATGCTGTAGCCCTGATAGACGCCTATTCTGACTAGCATCACTTTCCCTGTCCAAAACCTCAACGTCTCCACGAAGCCTACGGTTCTTGGTCACGACATCACTGCATGTCTCAGAAAAAGTCGCAGCATCGTCTATAAGGCAACCAACATGGGCAACGAACAAATCCAAGCTATTATAACAACACTGAAGACTCGCCATGCCAGCACCGCCAGAAAATCCAAACGCAATCTTTGGGCCAATGCCAGTTGGGTATTCTATACCAAGTATTTCTTGTATGAAAAGGACTTCATTAATACCATTGGTGTCTCCTATATTCCACCCAAAACCTCTTCCTCCAGGAGGAAGACGTCGTGCCTTCTTAGGCCCGCCTCCTGGTCCTCCTCCTCCACCACCACCACCTGAGGATGACCCATCCGGTACCAAGGCAAGAAACTTGAATTCATCTGCCCAATATTCCACATTCCAAAACGTGTGATCCGAGGACGAACCACCCTGACCATGGAAAAAGACAACAACTCCAGCTTCCTCTTGGGCTCCTCCGTCCGGAATGTATTTTTGATATGATCGCTCCGTGTCGCCCAAGTTCGGGTCTGCGACCGTGATTGTCTCTGATGACCAGGTGCCCGCGGCTGCGACGCCGTGAGAGAATATCCATGCTACTGCCGCGGTTGTGGTTGATATTACCCCTGAGAACTTCATCTTTGATTTAAGTAGCTTTAGCTTCAGCTTTCCCCGCACTTGCCTCTGCCTTTCGCCAGGGGTACATTTATGGTTGCCGTGATGGAGGGCGCAGAATCTTTGCGAATCCGAATGCTTCTGGAAAAAAGTGGTATGGTATGTTGGATACCTAGGTATTTTCATTTTCAATAATATTTAATATTTGAATCATAGAATATGTAATGTTATGTTTGTACCAGAATGTTCCTTACATTGGTACACATATCTTCATTTACTTAATCCTAGAAACATCACATCACGCATACATTTGATTAGATTCAGATTAGATTTGATGGCCAAAGGATGGCCATTGCGCAGTAAATTCACCATCCAGGTAGGCCATCTCGCCGATGGTATGCACCAACGACGTGGGCATCCACATCCACCAACCACAACGAACATTTCAATTCAATAGCAGACCTCTTCCGAAGTCATGCCTGGCTCGAGGCGTTTCGTTTGTTCCGCTTCTCAACCTTCCTGCCTCTCGTCTAGAATTCTACCTCAATCTCTAGAGAGTCCTGTTGATTGATGGCTGTGAGGAATGGAAACATCAACAATAGACCAGCGGCATATCAACCTGTAATATTTTCCTTGTTCCAGCATAGAATTATATGTCTTCTGCTTCTGCCTGACATCTCTATAAGCGGATAGAACCTTTCGCAGCTCACAGAATTCTCTGAGATTACCTCCAGACTTGATACCAAAATAGTCTGGACTATGAATTCGAGTATACGCAGCAGCGACAGTGACCGCCGCAATCTTCATCTCCAGGTTGGCTTTGATCCTGATTGCGTTGGCAATATAGTTGACAACAAAGACAGCGGGGACGTCAAAAATGATAACCTCGAACAGCAACCATTGCTAAGAAGTGAGGAAAATAATGGGCATCTGTTGTCCTATGACTCTACTGGTGCTGGAGATGGTATTGACGATCAGGTCAACAATGGACGTGCATTGACACGCTATCAACAACTTCGTCGCAGGGGAACCCTCAGTGCCATTAGCAGCCTCCAGGCATCGCGCAAATCCAATTACAAAGTATCCAGTCTAGACTTTGAGAGCGTTGTAAATAGTTATAGCATTCAGGCCATTCGGCAACGCTTTGACATTACAGAACAGAAGCAATGGCAAACACAAGATGCGGGGAAGGATGGTCGTGAACCATTAAAAAAGCATCCCAGCTTGGTGGTACGGTTGAAGAAGCGGCGACGGCATTTACTGGGGTACAGTGGCAGAACTGCCACCCGATGGATACTCACCATCGTAGCTGGGCTACTAACAGGGTTAACCTCCATAGGACTAGTGTCATGTACAGGAAGGATTGTGAATTGGCGAGCTCTCATCATGCACGACGCTGTGAACCACTGGGGAGGACATGGTGTCTATCTTTCAAAGGGGGTGGTATTTCAAATATTTTTGTGGACTAATTTGATTCTGGCATTGCTGAGTAGTATTCTTTGTGTTTCGTGGGTACCTTCTGCTGCTGGTGAGACTTCTCTTTTGTACATCTTTTACTTCTTTGTGCAGAGTTTTTACTGCCAACAAAGGATGCTAAAAAATGATGTTATGTGCTCATATAACATGAACATGTCTCAGGGTCTGGAATTCCAGAGGTGAAAGCCTACCTAAATGGAGTTCGAAGTATGCAAAAGTTAGCCAACTGGCCGCTTTTCTTTGTAAAGATACTTGGTACAATCCTCTCTGTATCATCCGCACTGAGCGTCGGGCAGGAGGGTCCACTTATCCATATAGGTGCAATTGTTGGAGCGGGCTGTACAAAGATTGGAGGGACCTTGTCCAATTTGCTCATTCGTTGGAATAATGCAGAGCGTATTCAGAAGAGGAAGAGGGGGCATCATCGTGGTGGCACTGGACGACATAACAAACGTAAGCTGAGAGAGCAGAATCAAGAATTGTCATTGACTGAAGAATTGCTGTATTATAGCATGGATGAACTGTCCCATTTTGCAACTGATGCAGAGAGACGCGATTTGGTCAGCATTGGAGCATCGGTGGGGTTTGCCGCATCCTTCGGTGCACCCATTGGAGGACTGCTCTTTATTCTTGATGATATATCTTGCTACTTTGAACGGCGCTTGCTTCTACGAATGCTGGTTGCCAACGCCATTGGAACATTTTGCCTGGCAGTCAAGCATGGAGATCTGAGCAATTACAGTATCATCTCCATGGGCACATACGATACTCCAAACGACAACATTTTTGTGAATAGACTGGTAGAAACTCCTCTCTTCATGTTGATTGGATTGGGCGGAGGCATTCTTGGGGGGCTGTTCAGTGCAGGATTTTCGTGGTTGCGTCACAATGTAACAAGAAAGTTTCCACCTGCCGGACAAGGCCGAGCAAAGTGGCAATTGATGGAAGTGGCAGTGATCAGTGTTGTGTCATCTGTGGCTCTGTTCTACCTGCCTACAGTATCCTGGGCGTGTAAACCCGCCCCAGACGCTAAGTCATATGATTTGAAAGCCTTCAAAGGTAATATCACCGCTGCCGCTCAGGCGTATTACGAAGAACAAGAGCACAAACGCTTCTTTTGTCCACCAGGAGAGATAAACGAAATGGCTACTGTTATGTTTGGGTCGAGAATTTCTGCTATAAAGGAGATCCTGACTGACCCTTCTGCCTTCCAACAAAAAACGCTATTATCTGTTGGCCTTGTCTTCTACCTGTTGACAATAATTACATCTGGCGCAACATTTCCGTCGGGAATCTTCACGCCCACTGTTTTGTTCGGGGCTGCTTTTGGTGGTGCTAGCGGCAACGCGTTCCATCGCTACATTAATGAAGAAATCTCACCCTCTACCTTTGCTCTCTTGGGAGTAGCAGCGTCGTTAGCAGGTGTCCAGAGATCAACCGTTAGTGTGGCCATTATTTTGGTTGAAGGTACTGGCCAGATCAAAGTCTTGATTCCTGTAATTATTGTGGTTGTTGTAGCCCGTTATGTGGCGCAGTCCATTCACTCCCTGGGCATTTTTGAAACAATCATCCAGTATAAACAGCTCCCTTATTTGGAAAATGAAAATCTAAAACGGTATTATGAGGCCGTCCAAGTGAGGGACATTATGAGTGCACCCCCTTGTGAAATGTTGGGCCCGCAAGAGCGTGTGGGTGATTTGGTATTGCTGCTATCGAAGACAAATCACAATGGATTTCCAGTTGTCGAAAGGGACACGCGTCGATTCTTGGGCTTGGTAAAACGCACTCAGATTGCTGCTCTCTTGGAATGTGGAGTTTTCTCAAAGAACCGCAATATCCGAGGTGAAGTAGATCTAGCTGCAGCTGCATATGGCATCCAAGTTAGTGGCACTGACAAGATCAGTGAGTCGGGCCCACTCATGCATTTTGCATATCACATAAATGATGATCGCTACGACCATATTTTAGCCATACCAGAAGAAGAAAATCCAGCCGAAAGTCAACAGATGACTCAATTATGCAGCAAGCAAAGCCTTTCCATAAGCAGCAGTATAGATGAGGACAGGGACGGGGGTGACGAAGGCCATGCTTTTTTCATGCTGACCAAAGAACAAAAGGAAGTGAATGAGTCGATCCGCATGTCTCTAATGCCAACTACAACCAGAGGCTATTCGTCCTCCTCGTGGTCATCCTCGTTTTCACTCCCACAAGAGTTTTGTACTGTCAATCTGAATGATGCAGGCAATGTAGTGGTTTCGTGGTATAACATGGATTTTGAACAGTATTGGGTAGATTTGGCAGCGGTGGCTAACCGCGGAACCTACACTGTTATAGAGTCCTGTCCAGTGTCGAAGGCATATACGCTGTGTATGTTGAAGCTTGTATTGTTGTCTCCTCCAAACTGTGAAGAATCTGGTTCTCATTTAACAATCTTTCATTCTTCTCTTTTTATTTCGTTGCAGTCACATCTCTAGGGCTTCGTCATGTCATAGTCCTGGGAGGTCCTACTGGTGGCGAAGTGGTTGGTGTTCTTACACGCGCTAGCTTTTTAGATTCTCACATAGAAGATGAATCTGGTTTGTAGTTTGTTCGCTCACTTTGGGAATTAGAGCAACACTTCATTGCAACACCCGCTCTAGTAAGTATGGTATTTGATATGTGTATGGTGAGCTGCCACCAAATCTTTGAGAAAAAAAAATATGTCAAATTGTGTCACCCATTATTTGCTTTTAGATCCTTGAATCAGAAGAGGTTAATCAGATGGATCATAGTATCGTATTTTTGTCAGAATGCCCATGTCTATTTATTTCAACATAATCACTTTAGATTATTCATTCATATCCTTTCACATTTACTTTTTGAGATGGCATCGAAAAGATGGTGGTGAAAGCCAAAAATGATTACTTTGGTCAATAGTATCCATAGCTCATAGCTCTCTCAAGAGGCCACAAACTTGGAAAAAGAGATGTGAAGGTAGAACACTAATTCATCAACAGAGAGAACGCCCGGAGAATTTGATAGAGGTAGGATAGCCTAAAAGTGAAAAAGGAATTCAACTCCTATGCTAGAGAGCTACGCGCTTCGACAAACATTCTGGACATCATCGGCACGGAAAATGATAGTTTTATTTCTTTACACATAATTATGGAGGCCTTATGTCTGCTCGAGAGGAACTTGAATAGTCTCTCTGTTTCTAACTGTAGGTAGCAATAGAGATGACTCATTCACTCATTTGTGATGAGAATAAAGATATGAATTGAGGTCCCTCGCACAATCTTATGTAGCAAAGTTGGATGATATATGAGTGACATCTAGTACCGTCAACCAATTACTAAATAGTGAAGAACTTACATCTTTGTTCGTCTATTGCATTCAATCTTCACTGGAATCTTCATGCGACTGTTTGTAAAAGAATAATAATGTTCAACGTTGTAATGATTCTTCAAGAAAAACAACGTAATCAACTAGCAAAGTAATATGCGTACAATTTTCGGCACTTACCTCGCCAATCACACCACATTGATGCCTCGGACCAACACAGCTCAGAGATATTTGCACGATTGTGGTGCCTTGAAGAGGAATAAGACATTCACCATAGGGTGAGAAGACTGTTGACTCAGAAATAAACAAAACATGTTGTAAGAATAAGCAGGAGAAATAGCATCCCTTAGCTTCTTTGTTTGGTGGGTGGATTTTAGAAAATCCGGTTGTGTGTTCACAAGAACTCAATGATGCTATCTCCTCACGAGAAGGAAATTAAGAGCGCTCTCCACGGATGCGGCGGGCGAGCTGAATATCCTTGGGCATAATAGTCACGCGCTTGGCGTGGATGGCGCACAAGTTGGTGTCCTCGAAAAGGCCAACAAGGTAGGCCTCAGCAGCCTCCTGAAGGGCAAGAACAGCAGATCCCTGAAAGCGAAGGTCGCTCTTGAAATCCTGTGCAATCTCGCGGACGAGACGCTGGAAGGGGAGCTTGCGGATGAGAAGGTCGGTGGACTTTTGGTACCGACGGATCTCACGGAGGGCGACAGTACCGGGTCGGTAGCGGTGGGGCTTCTTAACGCCACCGGTGGCGGGGGCAGATTTACGTGCGGCCTTGGT
>JALLOX010000052.1:0-18858 GCA_036939695.1 Thalassiosira ordinaria | reverse complement strand
TTCAATAGTGAAATATGATCCACCTTGATGATATCCTAACTGTGGGGTTACCAAAGCCAGAAACATGTCTAGAGATGAGTAGATCTAACAGATAGGCGCATCAAAAATCAAAACATGCATCATCAACTGCATCAGTAGTTTTTCCAAGCTATAGATTTGTGACAATCATTAGAAACCATCCTGTTAATCTTATGAAGTACAAATAAACTCAGGTAGGTATTACAGGGCAGCACTGCCATCATTAAGAGATTGTCAGAGTAGGAATCAAAAAGACCTAAGTCTTCATCATGCCAAGTCCAACTGCCAACATTCCAATGACCAGGTTTAATTATTGCCAAGTCCAATAACCAAGTCTAATTGCCAAACCAACTCAATTTAAGTAGGTTTTCTCAGTCCAAGCTCAATTGCCGAGCTCAATAGACAACAAAAAGCTCTACTGTTATGTTCTCAGATTAAGTAGAGGTTCTCTCTCAGTTCAAACCTACCCAAAAATTGAAAGAGAAATTCCAATAGAGAGAGAAGTTCTAATATTTGTATACCTACGTTGAATCGAATTACACTTCATGCAAACAAGGAATGAAGATACCCCAAGTTGATAAGTAGTAGCAATAATATTTGTTTTCCATTCAAAGTTAGTACACTTATTATATGTCCATTCCATTCTTCATTCATTCTTTTCAAAAGGATGCTTTGCTCTCAAATGACAAATCCTCCTTCGTAACAGGGTGCCTAAAACTAATCGACTTTGCATGAACACACATGGGCTTCCCGGCACACGCGGCCGCGATAGCCTGTTGCAATTCCGCACTGGCCTTATCGTCCGGCAAATCCCCCTCCTCCAAACCGCCATTGCTTGCCGCCTCCCCATTGTAGCCGTAGACGGCATCCCCCACGATGGGATGTCCGATGGCTGCGCAGTGTACGTTCAATTGGTGAGTTCTTCCCGAGATGCTGGTGAGGGTGAGTCTGGATACGTCGTTCCCGTCGAGGTCCTCTCGTGAGACTACCTCGTATTTCGTTAGGCTGTCCTTGGGGCTCTCGAGCATCTTTTTCCCCACAGTGTCGGCATCAAGTTCGATAAGGGCGCGTTGGTGCTCGTCGGTACTGACCCTCATGAAGGGGGGATACTCGTAATCCCTCATGAGTGGAAGATCGATGGAGCCAACATCCTGTGATACGTGACCGCACACAAGGGCCTCGTATTGACGAGTAACCTTGCGAGTGCGGAAGAGGGTGTTCATACCGCGAAGGGCAGCGTTGGTCTTGGCAAAGACGACAAGGCCAGAGGTATCCATTCCCAATCGGTGGACGACCATTTTGTCCATTCGGTTGGATTCGTTGCCGAAGCGGTCGAAGACGGCCTTGTTTAGGGAGGGGTTGGATTCGTCTTTTCCGGGGACGGTGAGAACGCCGGATGGTTTGCTTACGACGACGATGTGGTCATCTTCGAAGACGACGTCGAGGGCCTGGTGTGTGTAGGGAGTTGAGAGAGATGTGATTGGGTTAGAGATCAGCCATGGCGACATAAAAAAAGAGTTTCCCTATGCGAGTAGCCGACCAATCAAAAGAGACTGACGCTATACAGCCTCAGTTCTTTACTTTTTTCGTTGAAACCCCCCTACACAAGCGGATTGAATTGACAATTTATTTGTTTGACTCGGGGGTGACCGCTCAATTCCCGACACGGCCCCCCTTGTACTTCGTGCGTCACTCCACAATAAAACAGCCTTCCTATCCGTTATGTGTAACTCACATCTCCAGAAAGAGCACTGGATCCAGCATCCTTCGCCTTCAATTTCTCAACCGTAGCATCTTGCTTCGCCTTGACATCCGCCGCTGATGCCACCGCCTGGCTCAGGGCGATATTCGAACGAACAACGTTGTTGTTCTGCTGCACGGGAGCGAACGCCGCGACGGACGAGGCTGTGACGGCAATAGCTGAAAGACTCCACAAAAGGCGCATTTTATTTCTCTATATAGTTATTGTGTATTAAAATGGGGGGGTAGTCTTAAGCTTGGGCACCGCCGTCACCGCAGATTAATAGTAAGGGATAAGTGTAGGGAGGGTTGGTTGAATTGAAATGGGATGGATCGGAAGCGATGGCTGGGTGAAGTCATCCAGTTGTTTTCCATCTCCGTTGTGTTGATTGTTGGTGTTGTTGTGTTGCCTGTGCGTTTGGTGCAGGTTCACTGTCACAAAACGAGAGGCCCTCGCCGTCGACGAGAGATGTTCGCAGTGCCACCTCACAACCATCGCCTGACAGACCACAATGTCCACTATGTTTCCCATAAAGTCGTGGATGAAATCATGCGATACATCATAGTTACCTAAACCCGGGTCCTATAAAATCGGGTAAATAAATACGTCAGTGACGTATGTCATCTTCGCTAAATCCATCAACCTGTCAGGTCAGCCCCAGATGGAACTTGCCGCCGGCAAAGACAGTGGAACTGAAGCGGAATCAAGAAGATGGTGACGAGATGATGGTGATCAGCAACAATAGAGCTCAGTAGGAACCATTTCAATTGCCAATTGCATTGATGGTTGCATGTATTGTATCCGAGCAATGGCAGAATATCGTATCGTCATATCGTATCGGCAATCAATAACATCTTCCGAATACCTTCCCTGAACCGACGCACCGCTAGATCTCTTCTTATTCATGGACAACTTCGAGGAGGAAGTGGACCTCACTGACGAGACTGATACAAAGACATTTGCAAAAATAATTTCCAACGACAAACTCGCTGCGCTCTGCTTCCTCTTAGGCTCGTTACTCTTCACAGTTGATGGTATTGGCTACTGTGTCGAACAATTAACGTGGCACGGAGTTTGTTACGCTGTGGGATCGGCATTGTTTGCTGTTGGAAGTGGCTTTATGCTGATTTAGATTATTTTTAGAGGAAGCTTTCAGTATCAATTGAAATTATTATCCAGCAATGTTTTCAAGAACTATAGCAATACACAGCTCATCTGCAGCTGATGTGGATGTTTCATCGTGCAGATTGAGACTTTCGTCCAGGAGACTGCTTCATTGGCTTGTTCTTTCAGCCATTGCTTTGCCAACTACAGTGGGAGCTTACAGCAACCTCCATTATTTTGGTAGACCCTTTCATACATTGGACACAGTTGATAGTCAAGGGAGATCGCAGAGATTAAATCAATTTCGTCATCACGGCACAGTAAAAAGACGTAGATCGTGCGCTTTTCCGACAGCGGTATGCAGAGGCACTTCCGATGAAAGTGATACAACAACAACTATATCTACATCATCTGATGCAGCACATCATCTTTCAGTTGCTGACATTCAACACATGAAAGAAGCCACAAAGCTAGCCAGAATTGGATACGGAAACACCTTTCCCAATCCAGCAGTGGGATGCGTCATCGTGAATCATAAAGCTGATGATGAAAGTGATGATGCCATTGTTGGGTCTGGTTTCCATCCCAAGGCGGGTATGCCACATGCCGAAGTCTTTGCCCTGTTAGAAGCATGTGGTCATGTAGATGATGGGGTGGCTGCTGCACGGTCAGTTATGGGAGTAGGTGATGAAACATTTGATGATACACTGAACAAACAGGTGCTAGATCTGTTGACTACATACAAATCAGAAGATGGAGCATCCAAATTGTTCAGTGAACACTTTGTAGACTCCGACGTAACGGCATATGTCACCTTGGAACCATGCTGTCATGTTGGGCAAACTCCTCCATGTGCCTTGTCACTGGTAGCAGCAGGTGTGAACCGCGTGGTTGTGGGGTACAGAGATCCAAATCCTAGAGTAGATGGAGGTGGCATTCAGGTATTGCAAAATGCTGGTGTTGAAGTCCAAATCCTGAGTCAGGATGATGATGTCACTACAGAGGAAGCAGAGGCGGCAACTGGATGTTCAGATCTTGTCAAATATTTTGTCAAACGAATATCACCTAGAGAAGAGCCAATACCAAATCTGGCAGATATCATTAATGGGAAGAAGCGTAGGGTGCTGAGAAGTATTGCTGGGAGGCAAAAGACGGATGGTACCATACAGCAACTGGAATGGCCAAAGAAGGTATCTGGTTCCAGTATTGGCGGGGATGAAACTGACTTTGCAGAGCATGTCACTCTTGATGCTAGGTTTCTAGAGAGGATTGATACTTCTCTCTGGGATCATGAAATAGTTTTGCTCAGGTTGAACAATGCTGTCCGTAAGAAGAAGGCTGCAAAGGTATTAGGAGAGCGGATAGCAGAGGTTTTGGGTGCACATGTAGCTCAGGTGATTGGCCATACAGCCCTGTTGTACCGACCTGCATTTCCTCCTGTATTAGACTTGGATGAGCTTGCCAATAAGGATATAGAGGATTCTAACTAAACTGAAAAACAAGTTGAATCTGTAGGAGCAATGGCCATTCACCCAATGACTATATTCCTGGGCGGACTCCTTCTCTTGAACAGGCCAAGCTGAAAGGGAATAAACTTAGCAGGGAAGATATCACACTTTATGAAATGGGAAGATATCTTGCCAAATGTACTGAAGACGTGATTAATGGTACTTTGGCTCTAGTTGCCATGGGAATGGCTGTGGTGGAAATATAATACTTTTTGAAATATAGATAAGGCGGGGTCTAGAGTGACTTGGAGATAATTATACATAACTTTGAACCTCTACTTCTTAGATTGCCTTTAATCCATCACTACAACATCTGAATTAACTCAGCTATCTACATGATTTCTTGTTCATATCTCATAGAACAGAAATGACAAATACTTACAAGGCCATTTCACACTTTTATCCGAGCTTTTTGAGGGAGTCGATGAGTGTCTCCCTTGACCCATCAATATCCAATCCTTTCTCATGTGCTTTCCTACGAAGATCATGGATTGTCGCAAGGCTCAAATCGTCACCAGTTTCCTGCTTTCCCTTGGCCTTCACGCCATTCCTAGCCATAGCTCTCAAGGCGTCCCCTAACAAACCCCCAGGTGCATCCTTGAGAGATACTTTGTCAAGGACTTCTTGCCAATTCTTTACCATGAAATCCATCACTACCTCTTTCAGGAGAGCGCAGTTCTTGGAATCAGCATACAAAAGATTCTCCATTACATTTTCAACGTTGATTGTGACGGACTTGACGTAGCAAGCCTCGGCTTCCAACTTGAGGTTAGGGACTCCAAATTTATCAGCAACATTAATAATATCCTGAGCATGAGACTTGAGATCTTTGTCTCCCACCTTTCCTCCATAGACGTAGTAAAGAAGGAGATGGAAGATTTCAGACTTGGCATCCAGAATTGGAACAGCGGTCACACCTGCTTCTGACCCACAAAGTGCATTGAGCATTGGAGCACACATCTTCAAGATGAAACGATGAGCATGAAACTTGGCGATTTTCTTCTCTTCGTACTCAACTTCAAAGACAACATCAGCAGTTTCCTCGTCCATGAAATATTTGAGCATCATGTTGCAGAATGGATTTTGAGGAATGAATGGTGTCATATGCGTATTCATACGATCATTTGAGTCAGTGAGCCTCATGCGAACATCAATGACCAATGTTCCAGAAACGAGAAGATTTAGGATGGTAGAACGCTGAACCTGAAAGTAACAATTATGATCTTGATCATTCATAATTGCGCTACCACGGTCCCTAACTACAAGTTCGTTCCATGTCCTCTTAGCAATCTCGTCATCTAAATCACGAGATTCTTTAATGCTGAAGCCGAATTCAATGTCGACACTTTTCTCAGACATGCTATAGAGGATGATGAGTACCTTATCATCGATAGCAGTTGAGGCGGTGTGGCCACCAGGAAATACCCCAAGTTGCCACTGATGACCCAAACATGAAAATTGTTGCGACATGGTCTCATCCCCTCTTCCACAGGGTAGGCTTGCGAAATCATGAAAGCGAACTTCGGCCTTCTCCCAATCTTTGCTTTGGAATCCGCTCGATGGAGCACCAACATCCAACACTGGAATATGACGAATGCTCATGTTTTGTCTCGCGGGGCTTACTGATATTTGGAAGAGAGCAAAGATGATCTATCAGTGCGAGATTAATTATGGTCGATGTGGTCAAGGGAATGAAGATGTGGTCGATGCACGGCCTGGTGGATTGCACCCTGTTGCATTCCATCAATTGAAAGATAGCGTGTTTAGTATTCCATCCCCTGTCGCTTTCCATCTATCTTGCGAGTTGTGTGTCGCTTTCCATATCTCCCTGCCTGGCGAGTGTGGAGAAAGGTTTCTTTTACTCGTGCCGTCGAGCCCACGGTCCTTATCAACGGCCGTTTGTCTCGGTCTGTCCATCGTACATACAAAAGATACCTTTCCATCATCTTCCCGCCATCACCAGTCACCCGCCATTGCCCGTTGCTTCAATCATCAAGAAGTAAAAACCAAACAAAATATGGCAATGCAATGGCACAAGAGGCAAAAAATGTTGTAGGCAGGCAAAATACAAAATAGACGCTGAACGCTCGCTGAACAGTGCATGAATAATGAATAGGTTGCTCCCCCACCGTAAGACAGACTCCTGATTGATTTCCTGCTACGAAAAACACCCAGGACCAGGAAAAGATAGCAATGGCACCAACAATTTCCAAGAAGCGCAAATCCTCCGGCGATGGGGTCGCATCATCATCCTCTCCCGTCAGCAAACAGCAGCCATCACCCAAAAAGAAGAGCCGCACCACCTCCATCCGCGTAGAGGTAGAGGTAGCTCCCAACAATCCAGAGTACGATCCCATCGTCGTATCATTTCCACGAGGAGTTCCAAGCTCCATCACAAGCAACGGATCTGCTGGCAATAATAGCAGAAGTGCCACTACTTCTGCAGAGGATGCACCACGATTCACCTCCTCCAAACTCAAAGCCTCCTCCTCCCGCGGACGACGCATCGAGGGCGAAGATGACAACTGCACCTATGCCGCCACCGCCGCAGGTCGTGGCCACGACGGCCGTCTAACCAAAACCTATGTCTGCGTGTATGACAAGAAGAACAAAACTCTCAAACTCGTACCCTCCGCAGAAAAGGGAACGGTATTCGCTCTAGAACAAACCGTGAAGGAATACACACCCAATGTTGCCAATGGCAGCATACTCATTGGAGGAGGGCAGACACAACAAACTACTGCTGATGGAAATGCCAACAAGGCAGTCATAAGCGCCTCCGACCGGGTACAAATGCTCGTAGAAAGCTTTGGCTCCAAGAAGAAACAAAGGGTCATGGCATCACGTGCGGCAAATAAGGTGAATATTCATAGTGTGGTGGGATCGGGAGAGGTTATGATGAAGAGTGTAACGAGGCAGGAGGGGATTAGTGTGGAGAATAGGAAGGGGATGGAGGAGGGAGGTGGCAAGATGGTGAGTTTTGATTTATTTATTAAATTATTGTTTTGTTGAAGATGGGAGTATACCTCGTGTTTGGCTCGGATGATCTCTGGGCGTGATTGAGTTCTCTGAGAGCAAGTTTTGTGGGGCTAACTTGTAAAGTGTTAGATGATGGCTCGGCACACTGAATAGGTGTATGGGTGTAGACCAATGCAAAAATGGGCGTGGAAGCTTATTGGGGTACTCCTGCTTTACTACTTATTGAGAAAATGTTATATTGCATCGTCTCAATATCTCATAATGATGTATCCAATCGCTAATCCTAAACATTCTCTCTCTTTCTGGCTGCCCGCAGGCAAATCCAAACGACACAGCCTACGAACAAGCTCGCAAAAAGATGCTCCCAACCTACGACATCAATGCCGACACACCCTCCAAAGTCTACGACGCACAATCCATCATGGGCGCAGTCGCCTGGGCCAAAACCTCACGCATCGTCAACAAGGTCCTCGAAAACCAAAACGAGGGCACTACCACCGATTGGATCGGTGCCCTGTTGGGGAACAAGGGATTCCGTCCTCCCTCCATTATTAACCTGTTGAAATCCATTGATATTGCCAAAAAGAGCGCCGCGTACCGTATCAAGGTGGCATTCTTCCTTTTTTTGACATTGAAGTTTTACCAAAAGGTTCAACGTAGCAACAGGGGGGCCATTCAGGGAGCGTCTCTCGATGATTGCATCAGTTCCATTTACATCCCCCACGAGGGGGGTTTGCGTCTCTTTGAACTATTCACCTCGCCCTTGATCGACGGGAGGGAGGATGGAGGCTACGTAGTATCGAAGCAACAAAATAGTAAGTTGTTGGCGCACATTTTCATCTTGTACGTTATTGCCAGTGGGAAGGAAATGAAGGTAACCAGTATAAATCAATTGTGTAAGGATATGAAGTTGGATGTGAAGGATGCAGCGCTGGTGATGCGAGAGGCGGGGTTTGTGATGAAGAAGAATGGTGTGGGAGATATGGGTGCTAGCTTGTCTGTGCCTTTGAAGTTCCCGCCGCCAAAGAGAGGAAAGAGGTCGTAGAGAGAGTAGTTGTGTTCTAGGGAGAAAATGATACTTGCTTTTGTACTTTTAAGGATAGACTGGAAAGATGGAGCAAGTATCTATTTTGTGTTACATCTAGAGGAGATAATATATATTATGGCATTGTGTTTGAAACATTGAAACCAAAGAGATACTAGATGTGCTGAATAAAATGAAAACAAACTTGCAACTCTACCTCACATGGTTTCATGCCCATCTCCAACTACCGAACGGACCAGTTTCTCTCTTCAACGGCCGGCATCCATGTCTAAATGGCTAGGAATGGCCCAAGATTGGCTTGGCAAAGAAGGAAAAAATATTCAAACTTTGACAACACCATATCAACTCAATTTTGCACTCTAGGTAGAGGCAAGATGGACCTGTCTGTGGATGGACTGTGTCCAAAGAAGATTGGAATATTAATTTGCATAATATTACTTATTACTCTACACGATCAGTAATACTTCCTCACATAAACTCAAACTCATGTACCTCGCCCGATGAGGGGTACAAATACTTTGTCGCAATGTTCTCCTTCAACTCCAACAACTTCTGCAGTCGAACCGGATCATTTGTCATCTTGCCAGCCTCCATATCATGAACTATCCATTTTGCTTGCTGCTCAGTGAGGCCGATGTAGTCTTCTTCATTGCCAAAGATCTCTTCAATTTGATCTTCACTAGTAAACTGATGTTCCTCAGCACTGTAAGATGCAGAAATAGAGAAGTGCTTTCCTTCTGCCCACCATGTCACTGGAGTGACAAGATAGATTGAGGATGGAGTTGGAAGTGAGAGCAATAGCGTGTTGAAGGTTGCATGCTGGTATCCTCCTTCCATTGTCCTTGGAGGAAACCAAAACAAATCCCCACTGGAAAGGTGGGTGGCAGTTTAGACAAATTGAGAGGATGTTACGGGTGAGACAAAGTGGAAGGTTGTTGAAGTAGGTAGGAAAAGCACCTCTATTCAGAGATGATACTCCAACTAACTTACCCCCATGTCGGATCCCAGTGTTTGGCTAGATTCCACTCCAGTTGGACAGAAAATTCAGCATCATGGCGAGGATTGGAGTGATCATTCCGCTTGTACCATGTTGGGCGCAGCCTCAAGCCAGATCCCGAACATGAGCGCCCTGAAATGCCTTCCAGGAACTCTTTTGTCTTCGCATGCTCAAACACTCCAAGGACACCGGCAAGCTCAGTAGAATAAGAAGATGCTATATGTTTGGAAGAAGAGCTACCTGGCACAACTGAAGGAAATACCTCTTTCTTTTCCCACGCAACATCATCTTGATCAAGCAGCTTCTGGGTGTACTCAGCAAAGTCTGCTCTAAATGCATCTTGAATCACTACCAGTTTTCCTTTTCGTAGGTTCTCGCCAATCTCTGCTATGAGCTCAGTATCTTCGAGAATATCTGGGTCGAGAAAATCCAAAATAGAAGACTCGGCAGTGATGCTGATGCCCTTGGTTCCAGCAATCGGCAATTCAACCTTATCATCTATATTAGGTCCATCATCTTTGCCATCTTCCTCCCAGCTCACAACAAAGGGTAATTTTTCTTGTGGATGCAAGTACTCATCTCTAACAGATTGCTTGATATCACGTAAGCGTTGCTGCCTCTGAGGGTCTGTTGTGTATGTCTCAGGATCCAAGTCACCAGCAATCCAAATTGCTTCATTGAAAGTCAGATGAATACGGTCTTCTTTCTTGCCAAAAAGTCGCTCGATGGCCTCAGTTTTATTGAAGTCATCGTATGTATTCATATTTATGTGTGAGCGGTACTTCCATGTGAAGCTTAGACGATGGCCCTTGGAGAGGGGGTTGACAGGTGAGACAAAGTGAGAGCTGGTTGCAGTAGGCTGGAAAAGTATGGCCGTATTAAAGGTTGGGTAATGGTACCCTTCTTCGAGAGTTTGAGCACCCCCCCAGTAAAATGCACCACTGGAAAGGCAGTTGATGAGTGACACAAAGGAGAAAGTGAGATGTTGTTCTGGTAGAAGGTAAAGGACCTCAATTCATAGCTGATGATAGAACTACTTACCCCCATTTTGGGTCCCACTCTTTGGCCAAATGCCACACTATGTCAAGGGAGCGTGAATCCCTAAAATCAGTGTGAGGACTGGAGTAATCACCACGAGCATATTCGGCAGAAGATGGATTGCTCTTCCCTAAGCATGACCTCCCTGAAATGGATTCAGTTAGGAACTTCTTAGTAGTCATACTCTCGAACACCTTTTTGGCGGCCAACATTTCTGGAGACTGTTCATGCTGTGGAAATATTTTCAGCTTCCTAGTGTTATGACCAGAGCTGTCAAAATCGATTCCAAGTTTGTTTCCTCTTGCCCCCAATTTCCTTTCGCTAAGCTTAGAGCTGTCAGGGTTGTATCCAAGCTTCCAATTTTGTTCTGCCAATGTCCGCCTAGCCTTGGTAGTAGACTTCAATTTGTCGCGGAAAAACTGCAAGTTAGTCTCATTGCCATTATCTATGTTCTCCATGAGTATGACCTCAGGAGAATCCGGGAGTGGAGAATAATACTGAGCATGAGAGTACTTGTTTTCCTCGTCTCTGGAGAGTTGCTCCCACACATACTCGGCAAACTCAGGAATGAAAGCATCGCGAATTACCACAAGGTGGCCGCTCATCACCTTGGATTTAATATCGGCAAGAACTTGCTCATCAAGGAGCTTTGGGTTAAGGAACTCTGTAATGCTGGAGTCCGGAGTGAGATTTTTTAAGATGTCATCTATGGTGGTAGTCTCAGAATCCGAATCGTCGCAAGCATGATTGTCCAGTCCGCAGGAGAGGCTGCTATTCTCATCAACGCTGGCACCGGTAACGCCCCTGCTCTCAATGATTGCCACCAAAAGAGGACCTAGGCGTTGGGAGAAGCGCATGGCTCGGAAGTTTAATACGATTATGAGTACCTATGTTGCCTGCATGCCGTGGGTATTGTATGGGATGTATTTTTGTTAGCACCGTACAATACAATATGAAAATATGAACATTGTTGTGTTCAAATCAAGAGCGACAGTAGTGGTTCATCAGAGCGAGGTTTCGCATTTCATCCAAATCATGGGCTCGCTGAAAATGATCTCTGGCTTTTAGGAGTTAGGAGCTTGTAGGTATTCAACGGCAGTCAAATCTCAACGCGCGGTATCCAACGTAGGAATAGTATTGTGCTATCTATCGGAAATACACATTTCACTCTGTGTTCTTTGCCGCCGTTGCTCGCCCACCACCCAGCGCCAGCTAGCTAGAGAGAGCCACCGCCGAATCAGAAAAAATAAAATAAACACAACGC
Source organism: Thalassiosira ordinaria (assembly GCA_036939695.1). NCBI lineage: Eukaryota > Bacillariophyta > Thalassiosirophyceae > Thalassiosirales > Thalassiosiraceae > Thalassiosira > Thalassiosira ordinaria. The sequence goes on along the minus strand of JALLOX010000052.1, from coordinate 7,164 downwards.
CGGCCGAACGCCGACGCCGGATGCCGGCCAAATAACTTTCTGGTTTCCCACATCACACTTTCCATTTCCCAGCCATTTCCATTCTATTTTTGCCAAGAACGGTCTTCTATCTATGCAATAATCTCGATCATCAAGGTAGAAGGATTACCATACCATGGCGAATCATATCGTGTTGTTTTTGCTGCTGACTTTTGGCATGGCCACGCTAGTGCGTGCCAACTCCAGCACATTGATGGCGGATGGTGAGGACTCCAAATCATGCCATGAACAAGCCCCACAAGAAACGAGCGGCAGTTTCTACACCAGTCGTCGACTTGGCCCTCACTTTGGCATCGAGGCCAGTGGCGTTGATCTTAGTGACCCTTCCCTGATCAATGATGACCAGTTTATCTCTCAACTCAAGCAAGATCTGGTACTCCATCGCGCAGTCCTCTTCCGATCCCAAAATCTCTCCACACAGCAACAGGTTGACATCTCCGATGCGTTGGGCACAGTCAGTATAGACAGTCATCGAAAACATCCCAAGTCACCCCATCCCAAAATCTACCGTGTGTCCAATAACAGCACAGAAGGAAACACGCGTGTGGGCACTGTTGGATGGCATGTTGATGGGACGTTGCTAATGGCACCAATGATTTATACGGCCCTGTATTTTTTAAATGCAACAGAGGGTGGGAATACTTACTTTATGCCTCTCAAGGAACTCTATGATTCGTTCAGTGCGGATAAGAAGGAATATTACAACAAGCTTTGGATGGTGAATAGTGTGTCAAAAGGCATTAATAATTCAATCATTCATCCTATGATGTACAAACATCCCTTTCGGAACGACGAGACGATGATGATACATACCGGTAATACGATAGGATATGTGTTTGATGAAGACATTTCAAAGAATGGAGTCGACAATGACGAAGAGCATATTATCAATGGGGTGGATACGAGCAAACTGGTTCATCCAAAATTTGTCCGCAGTAATTTGGAGCAAGACATCATGACCCAGTTCGACACCATTGGCATGACAATGGAGTGGCAAACAGGTGACTTTTTCCTATTCGGTGAGTTGGGAAAGAGCGTCGTGATAAATAATATGATACGTATCTTTGAATGCTGTGCCCTTGAAACATTCCTGCACACTTCCCAATTTCAACTCTTGCATCCTAACCCCCCCCATTCTTCTCTATTTTACTCTTGGGGTATTGATCCCGAAAGACAATGTTGGATTCGTTCATCTGGCAAGCAGTGGTACACAGAAACTATCCAAGGATGTGGGCTTGCGCATTTTACATCGTACAACAATGCTAGGAGGCGAAGAAACCGTTCCTACCAAGTTTGATGGCCGCAAAAGTTTTGGAATTGGTGGTAAAGTGGAACTCGGCTATTGAACTTATTATTGACTGATGGTCTTACAGTATCTTACATCACTGTAGAGACTCCGATAATGTCCAAGTAGTGACTTCTGAATTGACTTCGGTTATGCACTTGCAGACATCTTAACAACAAGTTGCCAAATAGGTGTTGAAATGGTCTGACTTGAACATCCACAAAAAGCGAGAAAGGGAAATATTCATATTGATGTTCATTTTCAGTATTGTCACTGTTCAGGCATTCTAGAGGACCAAGCAGCCATTCCTGGGTTTTCTGAACACCTTACTATGGCCAGAACGAATGTCCCAGAGGTCTCTAACATACTTCATTAGTCAGTTTTACCCTAGTCACCAGGGGTTTGAGCATGAGGATATTTCGTTTTGAATTTTTATTGACAAGGTTTATTTTCTTGAACTAAAGGATTGAAGCAGATGAAAGACTTGAAATATAAAGTATCTTGAACTCAAAAGCTTCTTAGCCACCTCCATTTAACCATCTCTGCCCTTTTCTGTCCTATATATTTGTTTGCTACGTGACCCATTATTTGGATAGACTAATGCTTAATAAAAGAGTGTCCATATTAGATATTTATTGGCTACAAACCTCCTTAGGTATATGGATATCAGAATTGAACAGAAGAGCAAAGAAGATAGAGAAAAAGAAAGCAGGCCAGACACCCAGAGATTTGTAGGTAATGGACTACAAGATATATCCTGATACAAAAAATAAGATATGATGATTGGTTAGTAAAAATGTCATTACCATTGCATACCACATGCACTTGTAAAATTTGGATATGGAATGTTCAGTGGTGCACGCCATGACTTCTTTGACATGCCACCTTCCAACATTATTTAAGAAGAATATTTATCAAGTTTAAAGCAAATAAAGGAAAGACTTTTTGTCATATAAAAAATAAGATTGCTTTATGTAAAACAATAATCAAAGCAATTTGGATGCTCCCTTGTACAACATTTGATCAGAAGGATTTGGGGCTTCAAATGATGTTTCCCGAACAAGTGATATGGACACCGTCTTTTTCTTCTTCTGGTTCCTCTGGTTCCTCCACAACTTTTTGTGTGCTACTTTTTGTAACATCCTCCTCCTTGTCTTTCTTGGCAGGTGTAGTCGATGTTGTCCTTGCTTCCTCCACAAGAGCATCCTCTCCACATAAATATTCCAAGGGCTTACTAATACAACAATCATTGTTGTTACTGTTGTTGTCCCCATCAAAGTATTTGTTCGTAGTATCAGCAGTAGTATTGTCTCCCCAATCATATTCCCAGCTACCACATCCTCCCCTCCCACTACTGCCCTTGCCAGTAATGACATAATCCAACACATCCATAATATTATCATACGTTAATAGTTTGAAAAAGGACCGTGCATCGCAGTGGGAACATGCTGCATCCATTGCAGCGACAATGTCTCCTACGGATTGAAGTGTGGGTGTTGCTGTGTGGTATGCGGAGATGTCATCGTCATCATCGTTGTGATCTTCTACGGTGGTCGTGGATTTTTTGGAGGGGATGGTATCCATACTTCCATCTTCGCTTTTGTTGGACGATGACATTTCATCGGCGTCCAATTGAATTAGGCTAGGAACCGATTCTGACGCCACAACAGCCACAGGGCCCTCATTGAGAGTGGTATCCTCATTGCCACTAGTGGAATCCTCCTCGTTGACAGATGATGACGATGATCCTCCATCATCATCATCGATGGGTTCATCGTTGGCTACCACCACTGGTGGATCCAGAGCAAGAGACGAATCATCCACTGCAAGGATTGCCGGCAGTTCATCTAAACTTGGCGCGTCCTCCCAGTTGGGCTCCCAGCTCATTGGCGAGAGTTGATCATTCTCATGCTGATCATTGCCTTCTGTTAACGGACTGGAGGGCAAATTGGCATGGCCATGTGTATCGATATCCGCATGCATATGCATATCCGTGGCCGCCGCGGCCATTGCTGCTCCACTTCCTACTATCGACAGTTCCTCAGCCATATATTAGTGCCAACTGTTTTTTTGTCGCTCTAACTGCTTCCAATTTCTCTTTGGGAGAGAGGTGCGGCTACTGCCAAGACGAAAGCGCTTCGCCTATTATTTGTGACGCCTTCACCTTGCACTTACTCCTTAAAAAATGTCAACGTATTGGGGTTGTTGTACTTGGTTGTACTCCAACTTTTGGGACCATTGCCATTATTTCACTCCTCCATGTTTCATGTTTCGTGTTTGTTTTGGCCACGCGTGGCCACGCCCGCCATTTTCGATTTTGGCAGTATTTTTGGCGGGCAAAGGCAGTTGATTTGGCGCATTTTTGACAAGTCTTGTGCACAGTCTACCTATTCCTTCGTAGAGCCTCTTTTCCACATTATGGACGCAAAGAGACGCAAAGGTCACGTACGTACGTACGTACCTCTACATACCAAAAATCTTGGCGACAGTTAATCATATGAAGCGATATTATTATCGCTTACGGCACCACGTATGTGTCGCCAAAAACCATCAGCTCTCACCTCCGCCACACAACATTCCAAATCCAAACGTCGTCGGTCACCATGATCACCCATGATGCCATAATTTCCACATGAAATGCAATGCCCCATCAAAACCATCAAACCAACCATAACATCCATCACACTCTTCTTCATACTACTTCTCCTACAACTCCTCATACACCCAACAATGGCAGAACCAACCACCAAAAAAACAAAACTCGCTTCTAAAGCCAATGTCCTCATGGTCGGCACGGGCGAATACACCACCGGCTACGTTGGAGGCACGGCCGCTGATAGCGACAAGGGTGCAGGAGTCGTGGCCTTGACCATGTTCGATTTACGAAGGAGGGGTAAGGTTGATAGGGTTGGAATGTGTGGTGTGAATGTAGGTACATCTATTGTTTGACGCTATTGCTTGATGTGGCGATGTCGAGACTTGACGACAAAGGATACGTAGTAAAACAATCATGAGCTCGGAACTGCGCCGTGCACACCCATTCACAGTTTGGCACGATGTCTAGCAGTCTCCACCCTGCCGAATATACAACGCGCCGAATACTTTCTTCTAAAGATAGTTATCCATGAGGTACAAGCGTTGGCGAAAAGCTCTAGAACGAACCATATCAAATGGCCCCCATCATTTTTATTAATGTTTTGGCGTGGTAGTTTGAAGGATTCTACATTCCCACTCCTGGACGGATGAAATATAGTCTTTCTCTTCGGAGGAGTCTGTTTTTTCATGTTAGCGCCCTGGTGCTATGCCGTGTTGGGAGATAACCGTAGAATGCACATTTCTTTTTTGATAGTTGATGCAGTGATGTTTGTTGACTTGTTGATTCTTTGATTCAAGTCATATCAATCTCACATTTTTTTCAAACCTCACTCTTCATTGTCGCACAAATACAAACATCAGGGCAAGAAATTTCCAGGAATACGAACACACATGCAAAAGAACATTGGCGATGTCTACAAGGATATGGATCTAACCTGCGACACTTACCCCTCCGATGACTCTGTCGATCCCAAGGCCTACGAGGCTGCAGTACAAACGTACCAACCTGGCGATGTTGCCATCATATTCACACCTGACGACACCCACTACGACATTGCTTTAGCCTGCATCAATCAAGGGTTACACGTAATGGTAACCAAACCCATAGTACAAACGCTTGAACATCACATCAACTTAATCAAGGCTGCCAAGGAAAAGAATGTTCTGGTGTCCATGGAGGTGCACAAGCGGTGGGATCCCTTTTATGCGGATGCACGCGATCGTGCACGTTCCTCCCTAGGAAACTTTCAATACATGTACGCATACATGTCCCAACCAAAGCATCAGTTGGATACCTTCAAGGCATGGGCGGGCAAATCATCCGATATATCCTACTATTTGAATTCACACCATATTGATTTTTCAGAATGGACCTTGGAAGGGATTGCACGACCCGTAAGGGTGACGGCCACGGGATCAACGGGTGTGGCGCACTCCAAAGGAATGCAAACGGAGGATTCCATCACGCTTACGGTCCAATGGGAGAATTTGAATGATAAGACGTTAGGATGTGCCGTGTACACGTCTAGTTGGGTCGCACCCAAGAGCGATGTACACTCGCAGCAACGATTCTTTTACATGGGTACACAGGGTGAGATTACGGTGGATCAGGCCCACAGGGGTATGACAGTAGCGCAGGATGGAAAGCCTTTTGGGAGTGTGAACCCTTTGTTTATGAAGTATGCTCCCACCAATGGGTACTTTTCTGGTCAAGGTTCGTATGGAGTAAAGTCATTTGAATGCTTTGTGGATGCCTGTCGTGAGGTGAATGCGGGTACGAAGAATGTGGAGGATTTTGATGATGGAAGTTTGGCCACAGCGGGTACGACAGTGCAGGGTACGGCCATATTGGAGGCGGGGAGGAGGAGTTTGGATGCGGATGGGAGGCCGATGGATATTGTTTATGGGGAGGATGGGCATACTCCTGTGGAGATTCGACCGCATGAATTTTGAAGATGTGAGATGAAGGGATAGGTTGTAGAAATGTATAATAGTAAGAGATAAGGCTACGCTATCTGTTGCTCTGCCCGAAAACTTCCCTTGCTTACTTTTAGTACAGGAACTTCATGGCAAGTTGTCATTTTCTCTCTATCTGACGATCTTTCAAATTGCAGATACTGCCCATAACCACCAAGTTGCCTTCAAGATGAAATCAGTGCCTTAACTTGGCCCCGAAGCTATCTACTGGCAACAACATTCTCTTGATCAACAGTCAAAAGAGTCTCTCCACTCATAATTCAGCATAGTTGTATTTTGTACAATGATTGTGCAATAATACAACACATTTTACTTCGTCAAACTTTTCTTTAATTAGAGCTCCTATCAAATAAATGTCAAATGTCCTTAATAGATGGCATCTGAAGTATTTACTAAAAAAATCTTCAAAAGTAGATACCTAAAATTATTATACTTGCAATACAGGATAGTAACAAACAATTATGCAGCTTCGTCCTTTTTCATCTTAACAGGTCTCGCTAAAGCATCGATAAGGATGTCCTCGTTCAAGTTCATCCTTTGGACCAGGGCCATGACCATTCACTACAGAGGATATTTTACCATCACTATCCAGTTTCACAGTGAAAATATTCCTCATTTCAATTCCATCACTTGGAGGATGGACCACCCCTGTCCATACCTCAATAGCATGATCCCTGAAGTTGGAATATGTACCCAATCCTACTGCCTTGTGGGTTGTCACTTTCTCTCCTACTTTGTATCCAACAAACTTTTCGTCAGCAAAAGATGGATCTGCATCATAAGGCAGCTCTGATTGATAGAAATAAACTTGACCTGATGCGAAGAGAAGCAGCAGTATGCAACAGAATTAGATCTAAATGGAGAAGAAGTCCTCTCATGGATCATAAATAAAGCTCACTCACCATTGTTCCCCATCCAAATAGTCTGATCTTCTAAAGTATGCTCAACAGCCAAACCAACCATTGTGACATTCTCTGCCCCTGGGCCAACTACAAGTCCATTCTTAACATCACACTCTCCCTGTTGTGTCTGCCTGTATTTGAGACCAATGAGGGGAAAGTTGGGTTTCTCATTCTGTCGCAGCTTGGTATGATCTGCCCTCCACAGCCAAAGATTGTCTCCATAGATATTGCCTGAATGGATGCGTATCATGGCATCCGTGGACTCTTCACGAGAGAGTCCTCCTACCCTGGCATAGATATCAGTCAAATTGCCTGGGTTCGTCTTGTCACCAGGGTCTTGAGAATATGACGTGCCCCATTCTAACA